>PVJH01006407.1:0-101782 GCA_004026705.1 Nesogale talazaci
GCCTCGGATAGTGTGTGGTGTTTCTGCAACTGAAGTGCCACAGAAGATCAGTGGATGTACCTTCTTTTGTGTAGAGCACCAGTGATGGTAGGTGGAATTACCAAATTTGGAACTGTCTCCCCTGTGGAAGTTGTGTGGCTGTTCCCGCAGCACCGTGAAGCACCACAAACAGCAGGCTGGAGTATCCCCAGTCACTTGTAGGGCCTTGGGATGTAGGCATGACTTTCCCCAGCTATTTGAAGGGGACTTCCCCTAGTCCTTTGGGGTGTAGCTGGGGGGTGGGCATAATTTCCTCAGTTGCATGTAAATCCCATCTATTTTCTGCCCTTGTGAAAGTTCTGCTCGTGGCAGCTCAGAGTTGTTTGTGGTGGAGAGGAATGATCTGGAGGCCAGTAGTGGCTTGTGGAAGAAAAGAGAGAAAAAAAAGAGAGATAGGAGAAAACAAAGACAAGAGCAAAAATAAAAAAAACTAACATACTCGTAAAGCAAATACAAAACAAAAACCGATATAGAAAAAGGAAAGAAAAGAAAACGCTGAATCTGCTGAGATTATTGTGGGGAAGAGAGACGAGTTAGATGAAGAAGAAAAAAGAAAAAGTGAAAGAAGAAGACAAGAAAGGAGAAAATAGATAGCGATACCTGAGTCCCGTGCAGTGCCTTGTGTAGCATTGCCTCGTATCATGTGCAGCACTGCCACAGGAGGCAAGCTGGAGCTCACCCTGCTGGGGGGACAGAGTTGCTCTTGGAAGAGGGTAGGAGACTGGAAGCCAGCAGTGGCATGTGGAAGGAAAGAGAGGGAGAGGAGAGAAACACCAAAGAAGAAAAAAAGAAATGAAGGAAAAAATAGGGAGAAGAAAGAAAAAGAAAAGAAAGAAAGGAAATAACCCACTCCTGTGCTTGCTGAGACTGACTGTAGTGGGAAAGAGAGAAGAAGAGAAAAATAAAGATTAAAGAGATAGTTGATCCCTGAGTGCTTGAGCCTGGGGCTGGAGGGAGGGGTTTGAACCCTGTCCAGGTTGGTGGGTTTGTGTGCCTTTCTGGTGCAGGTTTCCACCGGTGCTGGGTGCAATTTTACTCGTTGGCAAGTTCACTGTAGATGCCAGACCAAGGTTCCTCAGTAGTGTGGAGCACTGTAGAGGGTTGTCACAGCTGCTTTGTGTGGCGTGCGGTGCTTCCACAGAGGGCAGAGGACTCATCTCTTGGTAACATATCAGATAGCATTTGACTGCTATTTGTAAGATTTCCCCTGATCTTTTTTTCCCCAGAAATAGCTAACAAGGTCCCCCTTCCTAGTCTATTTTTTTCTAAAAGCTCTCCTGTGGATATTTGAAGTACCCGTGGCATAGCTTCCAGTATCACAACACTCAAACCCCCACTGTATAACAAACTGACAGGTGAGTGTTGATCTTTGTACTATAGGTTGGGTTAGCATTATCTTAATCCAAATGGCCCTTTCAGTTGATAATAGATACATAATTCTAATTAACCACAAACTTGGTGTTTTGCTTTTTAAAAACTAATGATGAAGAGAGCTTTCTAAAGTCCTTCTAAAGAACATTTTGGAAGGCATATGTTGGACAACAGTTGACAAAAATAAGACTAGCTTTATGCAACTTTTTTTTTACTGTGAATTGGATGAAGGTTTACAAAGCATATAAGGTTTTCATTCATCAATTTACACACATCTTGTTTCATGCCATGGGTTGCCCTTGCCCCCATCCTTCCTGTCTTTCCTAAGCCTTTCCTACTTCTTCCTGCCTTCTGAACATTATCTATGGGCAAATGATGCCCTTTTGATTTAAAATGGTTATTGTAAGGAGTGCACCCCCCTCAAATGTTAATGCTCACATTTGAACCGTTCTATTGTTTGGCTGACAATTGAGTCCTAGGGTGAATTCTGTTAAGCCTTAAAGGGTAATTAGTAGCCATAGCCTCAGGAGTTACACAAGTCTATACAGCACTAATAGCTGGTCTTTTTTTTTTTTTTATGATTTTGAGTTTGGCTCCATAAAAATAGAAATATTTTGGCAAAGTAATCTTCATGGACAGTGACCATCTTGCTTAACCTGGCTTGCTAATATTGGTGGCCATCTTTATTTATTTATTTTGTTTTTGGGGCATCACTGCCCTCTGGTGGTTGTGGTTGGTACCCAGCGCTGCTCCTGAGAGCTGCCGCTGGATTTGAACCGCCAAGCCCACGGGCCGCGGTCCCACACTCAACCACTTAACGCCACTGGGGCTCAGCCCGGGATATTACATTTTAAAATATTGTTTTCTCTTTATGTTTAGATCTTTCTCTGGGATTAAAGGACTCCAGCTTAAAGTTAACCTCCAACCCAATGATAATTACTTTTTCTATGTGAGAGCCATTAATACATTTGGGACAAGTGAGCAGAGTGAAGCTGCCCTCATTTCCACCAGAGGTATGTTCTCCTCCATTCCCAAGGAACTATTTTCTTTCCTTCCCCTCTACCACTCAGAGAAGACATCCCAGTTGGCAACTTCAAAAAAGTCTTCAACCTGCTATGGGTGCTAGGTTTGGGGCATGAAAACCCAAAGTTGGTCAAGAAGTTTGGTTTAAATGCTCTCAGTCTTGACTATTCATTAAGTTCAGGGCTTTAAAAATTCTCTTGCCCAGCTCCCATGGCTAGACATTCCGATGTCATTAATATGGAGGTGGGTCCAGACCTATCCTTCAAAACAGACCTCTTCAGGTAATGTTTGGCCCACAATGTGCTAACAGAGGAGTATATTTGGGGCTTGGAGATGTGTTTGTGTATGAGTATTTGGGGTGGGGTAAGGAAGAGTTCTCTTTATTACACTGTGAACTCTGTGCTGGACTCCATTCTTGGTAGCTGACACATAACATGTGCTGATTAATTTTGATTGACTGAATGGATGGGTGAGTGAGTTACTCAAGAAATGGATAAAACTACTTGGTGATGCTTTAGGAAGAATAATATCCAGATATCATTCGCTAAAAAATAAGTCTGATTCTCAATGTTATGAAGGAAAGTGAGGAATAGAAAAGTGATCATTTTATTATCTTAGACCAGACCCAGAAGGCACAAGAAGGAGAGTGGCAACTTATGGAACTTGACAATAAGTAGACATTTGTACACATGTCTTGTTTGCATTATAGTCTAGGCCAATCTAATCTTGACAGAGGATCTAAGGACAACCTGCCCAGAAATGTTTTACCCTCTTTGCTCACTATGGTGCCACATCTTAGGGACAGCTGTCAACATTGTGGCCCTGGCTTAATCCTGCTTGCTTGACTGCCACAGGAACCAGATTTCTCTTGTTGAGGGACACGGCTCATCCAGCTCTGCACATTTCCTCCAGTGGGACAGTGATCAGCCTTGCTGAGAGAAGACGGCTGGCGGAGTAAGTACAAGCAGAATGCACAAATGTGCTGCTGCATCATCAGTACTAGAATCTTCTTAAAGTGTGTCAGCCTCACGTGGCCTCAATGGAGCAGATTTCTTGTTTAATGACCATATCTCGATGTCATTTCAAATACAAACGTGTGCATAGCCATCCAGTTCTGTCACAGTTCAGTACTAGGCAGACAGTGACAGCTACGGTTCACGACTTGGAAAAAGTGTCAAACATTTTAATTGGCACTATAAGCACAGATAGTTTTGTTTGCAACATAGAACACGTTCTTGTTGGTAGCGGCTGTCAAGTCAGTTCAAGATCATAGTGACCTTGTTTGCTAGAGAATGGAACTCTGCCTGGTCCTATGTCATCCTCAAAGTAGTTACAGCTCCCGTGCCAATCCCTCCCATCAAGGGTCCATCTCCTCTCAATGCAAGAACACTTTGTTTAGAAAACCTCACATTCTGTGATGCTGTTTTTCCTGACACGATCGCTGAAGACAAAATGGGTGCATAGCAAATGTGGTTGTGTCAGTCCGGGTAGACTAGAGGAACAAATTTCATGGACACGCATATGGACATAAGGAAATGGTTCATATACAAAAGGAATGGAACACTGAGAAAACATCCTAACCCAGGAAAGCATTCCAACCCAGTCCAGTTGAAGGTCATAAGTCCAACTCATAAGGTCACAGGTCAGTGGGTGCAGAATCCCAGCCCTGGCAGGGATCTCCCTATGGCTCCTCGATTCCAGGGCTCAGGGTCCATCAACAGCATCCAGTGGTGGCAGAAGCAACTTGTCGCTGGCAGGGGTTTCCACATGGCCTTTCCAGCTTCAGAGATCTGGCTCCATCAGGGCAAAGCATGTGGCTTCTCCTCCGGCTCCTTCAGCTTCTCGGATGCTGCCGTCTTGTCTTGTCCATGATTCATCATCTCTGAGAAGTAACTCCCAACAACTAGAGAAGATAGCTTCTCATCTTCACGAGGGAAATATCGCGAGAATTCCAGACGTATCAGGAGAAAGCCATGCCCACACAGAGGCCTCATTGGCTACTCAGTGGTTATCTCCAGATTAATAGGCTAGACTCCACTCCTACATCTCAATCATGAAATTAACATAAGCACATAACCACAACAGTGCAGAAGAAAGCTGAGGTTCCATTATTATCAAAAGATAATAATGTCTGTGGTCTTAAAGGCTTGTTGATAAATAGTCATTTGGCTGAGAAGCAACAAAGCCCACATGGAAGCAGCACACCAGCCTATGTCATCATGAGGTGTTGATGAGATCAGGTATCAGGCATCAAAGACCAACAAAAAATCATATCACTGTAAATGAGGGGGAGTGTGGTGTGGAGACCAAAAGCCCATTTATAGACAATTGGCTATCACTTACAGAAGTGTCATAAGGAAGAGATGGGCCAGTCATGATGCAATATAGCACCAATGCAACATACAGTTTTCCTCTAGTTCTTTAATACTTCCCCCACCTCCTCCTCTATTGACCCCGATTCTACTCTACAAATTCAGCTAGAACTTAGCATGTATATGGGTACAGAAAAAAGTTGGAAACACAGGAAATCTTGGACAGATAAACCCTTCAGGGTCAAAATTGAAAGTAGGAGGATTAAGGGAAGGTGGGGGGAGATAGGGAGAACGATCAAAACGATCTACATGTAACCCCCTCCCAGGGGGACAGACAACAGAAGAGTGAGTGAAGGGAGATGTCAATCAGTGTAAAACATGAACAAATAATAATTTATAAATTATCAAGGGTTTGTGCAAGAGGGAGGGTGGGGAAGGGAGGGAAAAATTGAGGAGCTGATACCAAAGACTCAAGTAGAAAGCAAACGTTTTGAGAATGATGATGGCCACAAATGTACAAATGTGCTTGATACAATGGATGTTCGTGTGGATTGTGATGAGCTGGTCACATGCAGGACATGCAGAATCTTCTTGTCACAGTAGCTCTCACAAAGGGGAACACTGACGTAAAGAAGAGCCAAAGGTCAAGTTGGTCAAACAGGAGAGTCTTTTGAAAAGCACCACTTAAAACACACCAGCCATTGATGGTGCTGATGTGCCCAGGGATGGGCAGGTTGCAAATTCTTACAATAAAACACAGAGCCCACCAATGATGACTTGCACTACTGCCCTATCAGATTGCTGGTCTGATAAAGGCCCACCTCAAGTGTTATCTGCCCTGGAACGTAGCCCACCCTTCTCTGATGCTCCAGGTACCCTTCGATCTCACTGTTATGTGGTGTGCTCATTTTTCAGCTGCTAACTGAAGAACCAAAACAAAATGAAGCAAAACCCAATGCCATTGAGTAGATTCTAGCCCTATAGCACAGAGTAGAAATGCTTTTCTTTCAGATTTTCAAGGCTGTAAATCTTTGAGGGAGCAGAAAGTGTCATCTTTTCCCCTCAGAGCCAGTGGTAGAGTTCAAACTTTGAACTTGAAGTTGACAGGCCAAACGTGTAACTCATTAAGGCCACCAGAGCTCCTAAATCTTAAATAATCCTAGAACCATGGAGAGTTGGGGAAAAGTAAGAAATAGATGGGATTTTCCTGTCTTTTTATCATAGAGCAATAACAAAAATAGACTGAAGGCTTATAAGAGTTCATATGTAATAACTGGTAATAATGACATTTTATTGACTATTAACCTGAAAATGAATTCATAAACACTGAGACTTTTCTACAGAGTGAGGACTTGTTAGTAGCCACCTCTCGGAAATGAGAAACTGGGAATCATCTCCTTGCATTAATCATCATCTCAGCTGTGAAAGGGGAGAGCAACCGGGCAAGTGAGAGGGCGCTGAGGGAACACTCATGCTGCTTACATTAAAAATACTTTCTTGCTGTCTCAGCCATTTCCAAGCAAAATGGAATAACTCAGGCAAAGAAGGTCACTCATGAGCAGGTCAAAGTGTTTGAGTTCATTTCACCTTGACTTTTACTAAAATAGCGAAGCCAAGTCAAAAAGAGACTTTTGAACAACCTTGCAGGTGCTCCCATCATTATCAGAGAGGCCAGAGTCTGGAAGAGTGAGGACCTCAAGCTTCTACGCACTGCCATCAAACAGAACCCACTTCACTGCCATCGGGTCAATTCCAACTCGTGGGGTCCCTAGAGGAGAGAGTGGGACTGCCCCTGTGGGTTTCTGAGGCAGTGAATCCTTAGGGAAGTCGAGCATCTCGTCCTTTCACTCCAGAGCAGCTGGCAGGTTTGAACTGCTGACCTTGTGTTTAGCAGTCCACCTCATAACCCAGTAAGCCCGCAGGGCTTATTGTTGTTGTTCACTAAGTATGCAAACTCATATAGTTCTTTTTTTCCCCAGCGATTTTATTGGAAGCTCTTATAGCTCTTATAACACTCCATATATCATTTGTATACATGTTGCCATCTTCATTCCCGAATATTTCCTACTTGAGTCCTTGGTTTAAGCTCCTCTTTCCTCCTTCCTTTTTTTTATAAATCATTTTATTGGGGGCTCACACAACTCCCATCATGATCAATAAATATGTCAATTGCATGCCGAACATATTTGCACACTTGTTGCCATCATCACTTTCAGAACATCCTCCCTCCACTTAGGTCCCCAGTACCAGTTCCCCATATATCTCCTTTCTCCCCACCCACCTCCCCCACTCCCCCATAATAATTTACAAATTGATATTACTTTTTCATATCATACACTGACCGATGTGTCCCTTCACTCACTTCCCTGTTGGCCATATCCTACAGAGGAGGTTATATGTAGATCCAGCCAACGGGGCTGTTTTTACAGGCTTGTACTAATTAGATTAACTTTAAGTGACAGTGGAAAATATTTCAAATTCATGTGGAGGGGTTGGGGGAATTCTGTTATGATCAGGTGAGAAAAATCGAGGCTTCAGTCAATAAAACCAATGATTTCTTCATAATGGACCCTGCTTAAACTGAGTCTAAGTTTGAGAAAGTTGACCTTTGTGAGATCTGACAGTATCTGTGCTGAACTCAACCTGATTCACTTTGCTTGCAGAGTCCCCTCCGTTCTGGGTGAGGAGCTGCCTGCCTGTGGCCAGCATTACTGGGAAACCACGGTCACAGACTGCCCGGCATACCGACTTGGCATCTGCTCCAGCTCCGCAGTCCAGGCTGGTGCTGTGGGACAAGGGGAGACCTCATGGTACATGCATTGTTCTGAACCGCAGAGGTAAGCTGGAGTCCTGCCTCCCGTACTCTTTTGGAAACAGTTTTATCAGCATAAAATTCATCCATATAATATTTAATGGTTTAAATATTTTAAAGCAATGAATTCAAAAAATATTCACCATTCTTGCACCCATTATTGTTAGCTCCCCATACCATCCAACTTCTTTTGCCATAACTCTTTGTTGTTGTTAAACGTCATTGAGTTGGTTTTGCCTGTGTACAATGAAATGAGGAACTACCCGGTCCTGTACCACCTTCACCATTGTTCTAATGTTTGAGCCCATTGTGGTAGCCATTGTGTCATACCATCTTGTAGGTTTTCCCCTCCTTTGATGCCCTTCTACTTCACTAAGCACGATGTCCTTCTTTACGGCCTGGTATCTAATGATAACATGTCCAAAGTACATGAGTCTTGCCTTCATTGCTTCCAACGAGTATTCTGGTAGTACTTCTTCCAAGACAGATTTATTGGTTCTTTAGCCCAGGGTCCTTTCAGTATTATTTTTAAAATTTATTTTATTTTACTTTTAGGCATCACTGCCCTCTGGTGGTGGGAGTCGAAGGCCCAGCCTTTGCTCCTGTGAGCTGGAATTGAACTTCCATCTCAGTGGGTCGCAGTCCCGCGCACAACCACTACACCCCTGGGGCTCAGCCCCCCCCTTTCAGTATTCTTCATCAATACCATAGCTAAAATGTGTAGATTTTTCTTCTGTCTTGTGTGTCAGGCAGGGTTCTCTTAGAGAAATAAAATTCAGGACACTAGTAATTATTTTTATATATTTATATATTGAGAAAGATATATAAGATAAAAAGAGAAAAAGTTAACTATAAAGGGCTGAGCCCCGGTGGCGTAGTGGTTGTGCGCAGGATTGTGGCCCACTGGGATGGAGGTTCAATTCCGGCTCCCAGGAGCAAAGGCTGGGCCTCCTACTCTCACCATCTGAGGGCAGTGATGCCTAAAAAAAAAAAAAAAAGTTAACTATAAAACAATACAGATTGCTCAGTGCAACTCACTTGCATGAGGCAACTAGAAGACTGGCAGTCCTTCAATTCCTGAGGGTCGCTGAATAGTCCTCTGTAGAGCAATCCAGGCTATCTGGTTAAAGGCAGCAAACGGCAGAGCAACAGTCACCAACTGTCACCAACAGTCAGCCAGATAACAGAGTCCAACAGTCCCCAGCTCAAGAGATGTATATCCCAGGAGCGTGGCGAAGCAGGGCTTGAAGGTCCTCAACTCACAGTAACACAGTCCACGATTAGGTGTCCCACAGGTAGTGTTGCTTGGAGGTCAAGGCACAGGATGAACAAGGCAGCTCTGTGGTCCGAAGATCCGGAAACAAGACAGAGAGGGGGCGGGACTTGTGAAGCCCTTCCTATATCTGCCCTTCAATTCATACCGCGTGTTCATTGGCTGTGCCATCACAACAGATCCACCAATCTTCTGTGGCCATGTTGGCATAACAAACCTACCCATCACAGTCTTGCTTTAGTCAGTGTCCAACTTTCATACGCATATGAAGTGATTGAATATACCATGGCTTGGGACAGGTATACCTTAGTCTTCAAAGCAGAATCCTTGCATTTCAGCATTTTAAAGGAGTCTTGTGTAGCAGATGTGTCCAATGCAATGCATCCTTTGTTTCTTGAGTATCGCCTCCATAACTATGGATTGTGGATCCAAGCAAGTTGAAATCCTTAGCAACTTCAGTTTTTTCTCTTTTTATCATAAGGTCACCCATTAGTACGATTGTGAGAATTTTGATTTTTCTTTACATTGAGTTGTAGTTCATACGGAAGGCTGCAATCCTTGATATTCATCAACATCTGCTTTAAATTCTCCTCACTTTCGGTAAGCAACGTTGTGTCATCTGCATATTTCAGGTCGTTAGTAAGTCTTCCTCCACTTGCGATATTGGGTTTTCATATAATCCATCTTCTCTGAGTATTTATTCAGCATAAGAATTGAATTAAATAGGGTGAGAAGGTACAATTCCGGGTGCACATCTTTTCTTTACAAACCTTGCATTATTCTTTTTTACTGTTTGCACAATTGCCTCTTGATCCATGTATGGGTTCCACATGAGTACGATTGAATGTTCTGGAATTCCCCTTCTTCTCAAGATTGTCCATAGGTAGTTCACATCCACACAGTTGTCTGCCTTTGCCTAAATCAATAAAACATAAGGAAACATCTGTGTATGTTTCTGGTATTCTCTACTTTCTGCCAAGATCCAGCTGACATCTGCAATGATATTCCTTGTTCCATGTTTACCTGATCTTCTAGAAGCATCCTGTAAACATACTGCCACAACCTTTGTTGGACAATCTTCAGCAATATTTTACTTGCATATGATATCAATGATATTACTCTAGAATTTACATACTCCGTTGGATCACCTTTCTTTGGAATGGATATAAATAGGAATCTTTTGGGTTGTTGGAAAAAGGTGTTTGTGATGAAGTCATGGTTTTGCAAAACCTATCATGTGGTCTCCAGCTCTGTTTCTATGATCAAGACTATATTTTCCAACTACTGTTCCTTCCTTTTGTCCTCAACTTGTACATTGCAATCACCAATAATTACCAATGTATATTTACCACACATTTTAGTAATTTCTTACTGAAGACATTAGAACTCTTCAGCTTCTGCAGCACTAGCCTTAATGGTTGGTTCATAAATATGAATAATAGTTGCACTGATTAGGTTTCCTTATATGCAGCCAACTATAGTTCCACCACAGGCAGAATTGTACTTCACAACAGATCTTGAACTGTCCTTTATAATGATGAATGTAATGGTATCATTCTGGGCATAGAAACCCTATAACTTTCTGATTCAAAATGACCAATGCCAATCTATTTTAGCTCATCAATGCTTAGAATATAGTTCTTTGTGCAATCCCTTTCATTTTTAACAACTTCTAATTTTCCAATTCATTCCAATTTTCAATTATTAATGAATGTTCATAGCTATTTTTTCTCATTTTGAGTCATTCCCCATCAACAAATAAAAGTCTTGAAAATTTTACTCTTGCAGGTTTTACTTCATCCACATCACTATGGTTAACCCTACTTTGGGAATGAAATTCTTCAGTTCTATTCTGACCTGAGGGGCTCATCTTTTGGCACTGCCTCTGACCATGTTCTGTTTCTATTCATGAGGTTTTTAGTAATTGACAATGTTTTGATGCTACCCATAGGATTTTCAGTGGGTAATTATTCTGAAGCAAACAGTTAGTTCTTACTCTGGAAAGTGCTGAAACCTATCCACTTTGGATGACCCTGCCGGTATTTGATAGAACAGGCATAGTCTTCAGCATCAGAGCAACACATAAGCCACCAGAGTATGACAAACTGACATACAAGTAGTAGACCATGTATTTTGGACATGTTATCAGGAGAAAGCAGTTCTTGGAAAAAGACATCATACTTACTAAAGTAGGGGGTCAGCAAAAACAAAGGAAAACCTTTGAGAAGATTGATTGCTTGTAAGGATGGTGAAAGGTTGCTTGTAAGGATTCCAAAGTTGTGGGCTGAGCCCCAGTGGCATAGTGGTTATGTGTGGGATTGAGGCCCACTGGGATGGAGGTTCAATTCCAGCAGGGGCTGCACAGGAGCAAAAACTAGGCCTCCTAGTCCTACCACCAGAGGGCAGTGATGCCCCCAAAACAAAAAACAAACAAACAAAGGATTCCAAAGTTGTAAGGATGGTGCAGGACTGGGGCCATGTTTCATTCCGTTCTATATAGGGTCACTTAGGGGTCAGAACCAACTTGATGGCACCTAATAACAATTTCTCTATCCAAGTTCAAAGCCAACTAAGAAGAGTTGATTACTGAGAAGATGTATGGTTGATTCCTGGGACAAAAGGCTTTCTTAGGTCGAAGCCTACAAACCCAGAAAGAGTCTTGCTTTCCCCTCTTGCAGGGAAGATTGGGTCTCTGAAGAAGCAGAAAAGGAGGCGTGTTTCTGGTGGGTCATTCATAACAAAGGAACAGAGAAGCAGAAGGAGCTGTCATGACATACATGCCCGATTTTTTTCTTCTAAGCTTATACTAGGGAGAGAAAAACCACAAGCGTAATGCTAAAAGCCTATCTCCACAGAGAAGAACTAAACAGGAATGAAGAAGTGATACACTATCACCCATCAGTAATCTGCACCAGAGATTGGCAAAGTACAACCCATGGGCCTCATATGGCCCGTTTTTATAAATAAGGCTTTATTAGAACACAGCCAAGTTCATTTGCTATAAGGCTATTTTGTGCTGTAATGACAGGGTTGATTCCTTATCATAGAGAACGAATTATCATCCTGCTAACCAAGCCATAAATACTTACTTTCTGGTCCTTGAAAGAAAAAGTTTGCTGACCCCTGGTGTATATAGCTAGTAATATTTGGATATTGGACATAACACTTTTAAAAAGCAAACTGTAAACTGTGTTAGGATCAAAGAGATAAGGAAAGGCCTGAATATCCCTGCTGACTGACAGAAGAAAACACTGGAATGGGAGCCAGAAACTTTATTTCAGTCTCAGCTCCATCCTGGCCTAATCTTCTACTGACTGCTGACCATAAATTGATTAACCTTATAGGTTTCACCATTTTATCAGGAGACAACAATGCCTGTAACCTTTTGGCTTCACAATTAGAATATCATATGGATGTGCAGCCTTATTTAAAAAGAGTGTTTTAAAAATGGAGTCTTTAGTGATTACAAGTTTCCAGAACAAGGTCCGTGGATCCAGATTTTGCCTATCTCTGACTGCACATTTCTCCCTGCATCCTCATCAACAGAACTCAATTCTCCAAGAAGAGGGTTCATCAGGACTCCATTTCCAAGGGCTATTTAAAGTACATTTCATCAGCCAGAGCAATTATGATTGATATTCAGTGCTGTACACTGCTTAAGGACACAGTACCCTCCCCGAATTTAAAGTCACTCAAACATAGAGCTTACAGTCAAAAGATTGAGAGCTGGAACTAGGTTTTGATTTCCTGAAAAGTTTCTCTGACACTTGAACCTTTAATTACCCAACCCAAAGGGTAGCCTGTAAGGGCTTGACCTCTAGCTGCAAGGTTAACTGTCTCAGCCCATCCCAAAGCACTGCTTCCAAAAGGTTACAGCCACAGGCACCCTATGGAACAGTTCTACTTCACACACACACACACACACACACACACACACACACACACACACAGATCAGGATCAACAAGATTCTAGAAAACACAATTGTATCATTTATTTCCAGTTCCCTCTTCCTCTATCAACCCAGGACAGATGCCCAGATGACGGGAGAAGAATGTGCTGGCCACTGTGGTCACAGTTTCAGAGGTCAGGTTCCAAATGTCTTCTTTCCATGGTCCAGGGACTTCAGGTCGAGCACCCCTGGCCTTCTGCAGCAGGCCTTTCTTTTATTTTTCATCTTTTCTGGCTTGATGATTTTAAAATAAGCGGTGCTACTCTAGACCAGGGGTTCTCAACCTATGGGGTGTGACCCCTTTGGGGGTTGAACAACCCTTTCACAGAGGTCGCCCGGTTCATAACAGTAGCAAAATTATAGTTATGAAGTAGCAATGAAACTAATTTTATGATTGGGGGTCACCACAACATGAGGAACTGTATGAAAGGGTAGCAGCATTAAGAAGGTTGAGAACCACTGCCATTGACACTCCTCACAGAGAATATGAGCATTGCGATATTGCAAGAAAAGAGGTTATATGAAGAGAGTCTGGGAAGGGAGACTCATCGAGATTGAACATCTCTCTTCCTGTCCATTCCTAACCCTACTCCCCTCTCTCAGTCCTTTTGTTCCCTTTACCAGTATCTGCCATGGCTGGTAGGCCTGCATCTTTGTGCCATCGCTCTAACCTATCCTAGGCATCACAGCTATGAAATGCTTCTAAAACATCATTTCATTGTGCCCCCTTTCTGCTCAAGCATCCACAGTGGTGTCACAGCTCAGGTGGGACTAGCATTGGGGCACAGTGAAGAGGGGACCAAGTGGGGAATGAAGAGCCCTCAGGCATGGCCATTGCCAGCGAGTAAAGGGGTCTGGGTACACTCTGGGTCAGCAGTGAGGGGTATATTCAGTCTATCTAAGGTTGCGGTCTGAGGATAAGAGTGGCTAGTCTCAGACCAGCAAGCCTGAGAAAGGATAGTCCAAAGCAGGACAGGAAGTCCAGCCCTAGGGAGACACAATTGCTTTCAGGGCAGAACTTAGGTTAATGGAAGGAAGGCAGACACAGGGCAAGACGGCCTCCAGGCCCTGTGGAGAGGGTGGAGCCAAGACTTCCCTGATGGGGACTGGCAAAAGCTGGGAACATATTTATCAAGAGCTTTCTAAACAGGGGAAGAAATGAACCATTGGGCATTCAGAGCAGTATGATACAATATAAGATTTCTGCAATAATAAAAAGGTGTCACATACAGATACTGAACTCTTGAAATGTGGCTAGTGGGACTGCGCAACTGGATTTTTCATTTTATTTAGATTAGTGTAAGTAGCTGTGTGGATAGTGACTACCATAATGGATAGGGAAGATAGAGAGCTCAGTCCCTGACTTACCTTTCTGTGTGATATCCCAAAAGGGTCACTCCCTTGTCCATCCAAATCCACCAGACAGGGAGGTTCTCTGCAACACACACAGGCTCCTGTTGGCCCTGCTACTTGGACCTCTTCTCCCTCTTTTACACGTATCAGTCCTGCTTGTCCTCTGTTTCAGTCCCCTGAAGCTTTCTAGAAGAACCCCATCCCTGCCACCAGTACTTCCTAAGTCCCGGCTTTGCTGTCTCTCTCATTAATGTTTTTGGGTTTTTTTTTGTTTGTTTGTTTGTTTTTTGGGCATCACTGCGCTCTGGTGGTGGGAGTAGGAGGCCCACCCTTTGCTCCTGTGGAGCCGTTGCTGGAATTGAACCTCCATCCCAATGGGCCGTAGTCCTGCGCACAACCCCTACGCCACCAGGGCTGAGCCCTGTCTCTCTCATTATTAGTGAGGCTTTGAAAAGGTCCCCGATCACTGTGTAAGCCTCACCACTGATCTCGTCCCCATCAACACTGCTCTGCTATTTCAGCTGCATTCTACAAAACAAAGTTGCCACATCTCTCTCACCCACCCTCCACCCCGGGGGGGCAATTCACCGGGTCTTAAAAACAGATAGCACAGATCTTACAGGCCCTTGGCTTTGCCTGACTTTCAGAGCTTCTTATGCAGATCCTTAGCCCCAGACTGCTCACCTCTCATCCCTGCCATACGCCCTGACGTACTTATCTTCCAGCGCCCATTTCTTCCCTTCTCCTGGCTTCAAAGCCTCACCCTGCAGGGAGAAATCACCACACTTGGACCTCTTCTTCGCGGTACAGAACAATTTAGCTGCTGTATTTTAACAAGGTCTCTCTCCAAGCCTGACCTCGCCCCTCCTTTCCAGCATCACGAAAGGCCCAGTTAATGCCTTGGCTAAGCACTTACCCCATTTCTGCCTCAGAATCTCACGCCTCGCCTGTGTTACATTCATGACCACTTTTTCCTTCCTGCTCCGCACAGAGCTCTTTCCCTAGAGGGTCCAGACTGGAGTCTGTGGTCCTTCACGCCTCCCTCCCCCACCCCTGCTCCAAGTCCATGGGAACACGCCGGACTCTTGGGATGGGCCCAAGGGATGGCTGGAAACATTGAGAAGAGGACATAAAAAGTTGTCTCAGGGCAAAGAGCTTGGATATTAAAAATAAATAAGTAAAAAGAAACCTGGTAAGATAACACAGCTTCTTTCTTAAACTTGATTCAGGTCCTGATGGAAGTGGGCCAGAACATCGGTGAACTCTAAGATTATACGTGGTAGGGAAGGCGAGCCCCTGGTACTTTTTAGAATCAATGGCAGGCCCAAAGGATTTGATTAGAAGGGACGGAGCACCACGAGAGCCGGAGTGAAAACACGCGGGCAGCCAGGGAAGGAGGAGAAGGTTGAGAGAAATCCCTAGGGAGGCGTCCGTTGGGTATCCGGGAACCGCCTTAGCGCAGCCGCAGGCGCAAAGGAGGAAGGGTGCTCCTGTGTTCGGGTGAGCAGGGCATGCCAGCAGCTACACAGAGCTGACGAAGTACGGCATTTTGGACGATATGATGGTAACTCATAGTTGTTCATTGAAGTTACTAACCGAACCGTTGTTTACTTCCAAGCGGTGGTCTGTGTCCTGTTCCTTTCAGATGGCTAAAGGCTCTGTTTCCCTGCTATTTCATTTCAGGTACACCTTTTTCTACAGTGGCATTGTGAGCAGTGTGCACGTGACCGAGCGCCCGGCCAGAGTGGGCATCCTGCTGGACTACAGCAACCAGAGGCTTCTCTTCATAAACGCTGAGAATGGACAGTTACTCTTCACCATCCGGCACAGGTTTAACGAGGGCGTTCACCCTGCTTTTGCCCTGGAGAGACCTGGAAAATGTACTCTGCACCTGGGGGTAGAGCCTCCGGATTCCACCAGGCACAAGTGATCCTTGCCTTTCGGAGTCTGGCGGACGAGCCGTCACGCAAATTCCTGGGGTCTCTTGCGTTTTCTGCGGGCAGTCATCCATTATTCCATCCGTCCCACACTCAGGTTAGCTCCTTGCACCCTGACGACACATGTGCAGAGCGACCAGAATATCCGGACACGATGAGCGACCGGGGAGCAAAGAGAGCGCGTATAGCAACACCCCCGTTTGGTTTATCCAAGATGTTTGAGTCATTCTCTACAAGAACTGACACGTGTCTTGGGAATCAAAATAGGGGCATTGACTTCCGTCAGTTCCACATGTAAAGGATGCCCTCTGATGGATGCTGAAAAGAGCCCTGGTGACGAGTCAGGCTGCTAACCCCAAGATGGCCAGTTCCAACCCTGCAGCCACTCCCTGGAAGACAGAGTTGGTCTTCTGCTCCCATGAAGAGTTACAGGCTCAGAAACCCACGGTGGCAAGTGCTAGCCTTTCCGTTAGGGTGTCTCGATGACAATGAGTTTGGATTTTTGGTTGATGGATGGGGCAGAGATAAGGGAAGTTGTATTCATAACAAAATTTCACAAACAATTTTTTCCCCCACAAGACAAATACCACCACACAGCAACAAAGGATAATGAATCCTTATGGCCCGAGAGCCCTGCACACTAAGGATGCTTGAACTGTTCTAAGTTTACAAGGAATTCTTTCTTAAGAATGTACTCTGTAGAACACAAGTCTCCTTGCCCTCAAATTTAAAGTGTAAGAGAATGATTGTGACGAGAAATTCCTGTTTTATTTAATAAAGAGTTATACCATATAAAAACCAAACATGTGATGTGAAATTATTAGAAAGCATGGGTGGCTTAAAACAAGTCTGGCATCATTAGACTGGGACAAGCTCCAGAGCTCATGGTGTCCAGAACCATTTCACTTAGCAGGTCATGGTACTAGGGATTGTCCACGTAGGAGTTTTGCACGTGTGCCTCTTTTAATCCAAAATCTTACTAGCCCATCATTCTGCCATCCTGTCTTCTGACATGTATTCTGGTTATACCTCTTCTAAAACATTTGTTTGTTCTTTTGGTAGTCCGTGGTACTTTCAATATTATTCCCCACATCCATAATTCAAATGCATGGAGTCTTCTTCAGTCTTCCTTATTCAATATCCAATTTTCAAATGCGTATGAAGCAATTGAAAATACATTGATTCTGTTCTAACAATCTGGCTTTCCATGATGCTCACCTTCCTGACATGATCGTCGAAGCCAATGTGATGAAGAAAGCTGATGGTGCCCAGCTATCAAAAGGTATAGCATCCAAGGTCTTCAGGGCTTGAAGATAAATGAACAGCCATCTAGCTGAGAAGCAACAAAGTCTACATGGAAGAAGCATACCAGCCTGTGTGATCATGAAGTGTCTATGGTGTGTTAGTTGGGGTAGACTAGAGAAACGAATACATAGACTTGCATATAGATATAAGGGTACAGTTTATATACAAGAGGAATAGGACATTAAGAAAACATCCCAACCCAGTCCAGTTCAAAGTCATAAAGCCCATATGCCCGATACCAGTCTATAATGTCTCTTTCCGACACATGAAGTCATAGGCCAGTGAGTGCAGAATCCTGGCACTGGCAGGAGTCTCCCCATGGCTTCTTGCTTCCGGGCCTCAGGGTCCATCAACAGCATCTAGTGGTGGTAAAAACAACTCAGCTCTGGCAGGGGTCTCCACGTGGCTTCTCCAGCTTCAGAGGTCTGATTCGATCAGGGCAAGGCCATGTGGCTTCTCCTCCAGCTCCTGCAGCTCCTCGGGCACTGCCATCTTGCCTTGTTTGTAATTCATCGTCTCTGAGACTCACTCCCAACAAATGGGGAGATAACTTCTCATCTCCATGAGGGAAATATCGCGAGATTTTTCAGAAGTCTCAGGAGAAAGCCATGCCAACACGGAGGCCTCAGTGGCTACTCAATGACTATCTCCAGATTAACAGGCTAGACTCCACCCCTACATCTCAGTCGTGAAATTAACATAAACACATGACTACCACAATGGGATAAGGTAACCAGATGTCTCACTTTTTAACAATTTAACAACATCCTATGGCGTTTTAAATATATATGAAAATAAATATATTACAATACTATTTTTGCATTCTGTGAAAATTTTTGTTGCTCCATATAGACGAATTCTTAATCAAGAACACTCCACCCCCACCCTGTCAATGGTGTCCCACTTAAAATCTGGTCACTTTAAGACCCAGAATAAAACTATGCCTAAGGTGAATGGTGGGGGTGGGGGTGGGAGCATGGAGTGGAGACCCACTTTCCATCTATAGACAATTTGATACCCCTAATAGAGGGGTCACAGGGAAGAGATGGGCCAGTCAGGGTGCAGTATAGCACTGCTGAAACATACTTTTCTCTAGCTCTTTGGTGCTTCCTTCATCCCATGATCATGACTTCAATTCTACCATACAAATCAGATTAGACAAGAGCTTGCACACTGCTACAGTTAAGAGCCCTAAACACAGGAAATTCAGAATAGATGAACTCCTCAGGGCCAACAGTGAGAATAGCGATACCACGGAATTAGGGGAGAGTAGAGAAAGAAAGGAGGAACCGATCACAAGGATCAGCTAGAACTCCCTCTCAGGTGGATGAATAACAGAAAAGTGGGTGAGGGGGCCACAGAGAACGATGTAAGGTATGGAAAAAATTGTCTATAATTTATCAAGTGTTCGTGAAGGAGGACAGGTGGGGGAGGGAGGGAGAAGAAATGGGGAGGTGATCTCAGGGGCTCAAGTGGGAAGAGAATGCTTTGATGATGATGAAGGTGTCATCTGTGCAAAGGTGCTTGACACATTGGAGAAATGTATGGATTGTGATAAGATATGTAAGAGCGCTCAATAAAAGCATTAAAAAAAAGAAATATGATGGTTTGCGTCAGGAGCACCTTGATTTTTAAAGTGACATCTTTGTTTTGCAACACTATAAAGAGGTCTTGTGCAGCATATTTGCCCAATGCACTATGTCCTTTGATCTCTTTACTGCTGCTCCCATGAGCATCGATTGTGGATCCAAGCAAGATGAAATCCTGGACAACTTTGAACTTTTCTCTGATAATCATGATGTTTCCCCATTGGACCAGTTGTGAGTATCTGGGTTTTCTTCACATTGAATTGTAATCCATACTGAATGCTGCAATCCTTGATTTTCATCAGCTAGTGAATCAAATCCTCCTTACTTTCTCCAAGCCAGGTTGTGTGATCTGTATATTATGAGTTGTTAATATGCCTTCCTCCAATCCTGATCCTGAGTCCTTCCTCATATAATTTAGCTTCTCTGATTATTTTCTCAATATCTATAGGTCAAATAAGGATAGCATGTAATACTCCTTTGTTTTATCAGATGATTGCCTCTTTGTCTGGGAAATCATGATGCTTTCTGTAATTCCTACCTGTCTGAATGCTATTCACAGTGGATTATGATCTACACCATTGAATGACTGCAAAATCAGTAAAACACAAGTAAACCTTTTTCTATTATTTTTCTAAGATCCAGTTGACATCAGCAATAATATCCCTTGTTCCATGAGTTGTAAAGAATCCACTTTGAATTCCTGGTAGCTCCTAGTCAATGCACTGCTGCAACTATGGTTGATCTTCAGCAAAATTTTACTTGCATGTGACATGAATGATACTGTTTGATAATATCGTCATCGTGTTGGATCACCTTTCTTTGGAATGGGTATAAATAAGGATCTTTTCTAGTAGAATTGTCCAGGTAGCTGTCTCCCAAATTTCTTGGCATAGGTAAGTGAGTGCATCCAGTGATTTATCAGCTTGTTGAAACATTCCAATTGGTAGTACATTAATTGCTAGAGCCTTGTTTTGGGCTAATGCATTCAATACAGCATGAGCCTCTTCCTTCAGTTCCATTGCTTCTTGATTGTATGCTACTTCTGAAATGGTGGAATGTGGACCAGTTCTTCTTGGTAGAGTGACTCTGTGTATTCCTTTCATTTTTCATATTTCCTCTGCATCATTCAATATTGGAGATATAATTTTTCTACAATTTATGTAGACATAATTACAATTCAAAGCTTGAACTTTTTGTCAGTACTTTAAGTTCAAGATATGCTGAGTGTGTTCTTCCTAATTGATTTTTCTAACTCTAGGTCTTTTCATATTTCATTATAATATTTTACTATGTACTTTCAAGCTGCCCTGTGAAAATTTCCACTCACCTCTTTTGGACATGACATACACATGGGAAAATTATAATCAATTGCTATGAATCAGAATTAACAGCATGAGTTTTCTATTTTAATACACACATACACATATACAGTGTTTATGTGTGTGTGTGTGCATGCGTGTGTGTGTGTATGCCCTTGTATGGTATAAAACATCACAACTACTAACCTGAAGATTTGCAGAACCCAGCCAGTAAAACCACAGAAGAAAGGTCTGGCAAGCTATTTCCAAAAGATTATAGTCATGGAAGCTCTATGGAACTCTTCTGCTTTGTCACACATAGGGTTGCCATGAATTGGAATGGACCCGATGACAACAGGTTTGATTACATACATATGTATATATCTATGTTTATATATATCATTATAAACACATCATGGACAATGTGCTGATGCACGTGTGTGCATATGCACACATAAAGCCCTCTTGGTATAGTGCCTTTGCCCTGGGCTGCAATCTGTGCGGTAGGCAGTTTGGAATCACCAGCACCTCCTTTGGAGAAAGATGAGGTATTCTATCCTAGTCAACAGTCTCAGAAACCCAGGAGTCAGCATTGACTCAATGGCAGTGACAGACACGCATGTGCATACAGATAAATGCGTCTGTAATATAATAGCACACACACAAGTCTCGATATATTTCCTTCCCTCCTGAAGTGACTTCCTTCTCAGATTCTCCTTATTATAATTATTTTTTAAACTCATTTTATTGGGAGCTCTTACAGATGTCATACATCCCATAGTTCAATCACATTAAGCAGTATTGTACAATGGCTACCCCATCAGTTACAAAACATTTTTTTCCCTCTTGAACGCCTTGATATCAGTTTCCCTTTATCCCCTCCCTCCCCCAACCCCCCAGTAACCCTTCTTCTTCTTTTTTTAGAATAGTTTTTGTGTGCCATATTGTGCACAATCCAATGTATCCATTCACATACAATTCTGTTGTTTGATCCCATCTAGTGGGGTTATATAATCATCAATTCTATCAGCTCCCCATTCCCTCCACCGCCACTCCACCCTGCCTCTCTTCCCCTACCCCATTACTCCTGTAACTATTTCTGAAGGGTTGTTAATCTTGACTTTCATATACCTAATGATCTTAAATATATAAATGAGCATACATAAATCTAACATTATTCATGAGGTACAAAAATAAAAACAATAATAAGTGAAGGAAATATTGAAATAGAGGATAGTTATGTAGTTCATCTGTGCTATAACACACTTTGGATTTATCATCCTTTCTGTGTGGCTCTTCTGAGAGGGACTTTCTAATTATCTTACAGGTGGTTTTGGGTTCTCCACCAAATCCACTCCCTTTAACATTGATTTGGTTGCTTGTTTTTGACCTTCTGATGCCTCTTCCCTCCAACATCTCATGACCACACAAGTTGGTGTGCTTCTTTTATGTGGGCTTTGTTGCTTCCCTGGTAGATGGCTGCTTGTTTAGCTACAAGTCTTTAAGATCCCAGATGCTTTATCTTTTAATATCTAGGCACCATCAGCTTTCTTCACCACGTTTGTTTATGCACCCATTTTGCCTTCAGTGATCATTATAGGAAAGTGAATATCCTATAATATTAAATTATTAGAACAACTAAGATAAGATTAAGGTAGAGGCCCAAAGTCTATCTGCTTGTTTGTTGCATTTGCATATATACATACATATTTTTCTTCTTTCCTCTTTGCCCCCTTCTACCCCACAAGTATGTTTACCTATCATTTACCTCTCAGTAATTCCTCTCAGAAACAATTCAGTTGATCAAACATGACCAGATAAACAATACCCTCCTCACTATGAATTTTAGAGCACTCATTGTTCCCCTGTACCTATCATTGTTGACTCCCCACTCACCTGCCCATTGCTCTTGATGCTGCTATATCTCTGGACAGACATGAGGCTGGCTACCTTTGCTTCTTCAGTTCCAGTGACTGTGACCCATTTTTTGCCCACCATTATTTCCCCAAAGTGCTTACAGAATTAAGTCCCTAACATTCTATTTTAGAGAAAAGGCTTTATACCTGAGAAACCACATTGCTTCTTCTAAGATGTCAAAGAGATTGTTGGGAAGACAAAAAGAAATGTGGATTTATAGTGTGGTCCTACCCTGATTGCATATGAACCTGCCAATCTTTAAAGAACATAATCTTTATTAAAGTTAAACATACTTTTCTACTGAAGCAGCTCAAAATATTCTAGTTGGTCTTTTTCCTAGAAATACATCACTAAAGACAACCAGAATGCAAGTATGATTTTTTTACACACACACACACACGCAACATTGTGCTATAAAGACCAAACACTGAGAACATCTTTGAGGCCTCAGAGTGGACAGTGCCTGAAGTCTCTTTTTGCTTTTCCTGTGTGAACTACCAATTCATTGCTGAAGTGTTCAATTGTTGAATTTACTTACAGGGTCAGTCTATCTTCCTCTAACAATTTTATAACAGGCAAAGGATATGGAACAGCAACACAGAAAAAGGTGTCACTAGAAAGTGCCCTCAGACCTCAGGAAGCACCGTTGTTTCCCACCGTTGGCCAGTACCGCTTTGTATTGCCTCCTGCTCTCCAACCACCATGGATGAACTTGTGAAGCATGAAGGAGCCCCAATTCTGCCCATTGTATGGGGTCTTTCAGAGTGAGCGGTCACTTGAGTACATTCCAGCCATACTACTTGCCTTCATCTTCGAAGCTTGCCTTCCCACTTCTTACAAGCACCACCCAAATCAGGTGGCAATGATAATTAGCCAGAAATGCTGACAGATGAATATATCCTGCTCCAAAAGAACTGTGGACCTCCCTATTACAGAACATATCACATATACTTGTGTATAAGCCAAGTTCTTTAGCACATTTTTAAGGCAGCTTTTGTGGAAAAATTAGGTGCTTTGGCATACCCTCTGGATCTGCACAGCTTGGTCCCTCTCTTGGATGCCCAGGAGTATGACGAGTTGACAAGCTGGTGACCTGCACAAAGTGAGACACAGCTATTGAATCTCTTGCCAGATGCCGCTCCCTCGGTGGGATGCTGTACCGGTCTCTCTCTAAAAAAAAAAAAAAAAGAAAAAAATCCTTGCTGTCTTATCAACTTATATTTTTTTCTGTTTTTATTTTCTTTCTAATTCAGGTGTGAAAAAGTTCTAGGTTCAGTTAAAGTTCCTGAAGAAACAATTGAGATTTTTTTCAGTGATAAAATCTGCATATTTGTAGTTCAAACAGTGTAGCTAAAACTTGATGTAAATTCCTCCCTTCCCCCTCTTTTTTTTGGCTTCATGAATATCTTCATGAAATTCATGAATTCACTTCATGAATTCACTTCATGAAATCTTTATACTATATGTTCCATGTGTTAAGAATAAATGCACATTAAATCTTGGTTAAAAAGAAATTAGGTGCCTCGGCTGATATTTGGGTTGGCTTTTACTCAAGTATATATGGCAACTTATTTTTAGTTAATAGGCCCCATTGCATGAGCCAAATGTCAGTAGCTCTGTAGATGAACATGCTGTCTATTAAAAAAACAACAACAACACACCAAACCACTCACTGACATCGAGTTGCTTCCAATTTATAGTGACCTTAGCAGGGGTCTTCACATTTTTTAAATAGGGGACCAGTTCACTGTCCCTCAGACCACTGAAGAGCTGGACTATAGTTTAAAAAAAATAAACAACTATGAACAAATTCACTGTGGGCCTGGGATGAGACGGCTGCTAAGCAGGACAGGCTGTGGCAAAAACACCCGGTGGTTGGATAAACGTCCTTGGCGGGCCGCATGTGACCCGCAGGCCATAGTTAGAGGATGCCTGCCCTACAGGATGAAGCAGAACTGCCTCTGTGGGTTTCTGACACTGTAATTCTTTTTAAAAGTAGAATGCCTCTTGTCTCTCCCTGGCACAGCTTGGTGGTTTTGAACTGCTGACTTCGCAGTCAGCAGCTCATTGCATACTTGTGATCCCATTAACTCTCTGAAATCAACTCTGGAGGGCCACTATGAATAAGAATCAACTCAATAGCAATGAATTTGATTTTTTGGTTCTTGAGTTGCACTAACTGTCCTCCATGTTTGAGATCAGCTTCTAAGGTACTTCCAGAGATAAGAAAAGCTCCCCATCTCTTCTACTTATACCCATGTCTATCATGTCCTGATGTGGGGACTACTAGGAAGTGATCTTAGGAAGACATGCATGGAAAATTCTGCTGAAGATAATTTTAAAATGGTGGCAGCAGTACATTAACAAAGAGCTGTCAAAAATTCAAGTCATGTTGCACCGCAGCAAATTATCTCATAGGGCTCTCCTAGCCATCACCAGTCTTACTTCCACCAAAACAACCTTCATTTTCCTGATGGGTCCTGATGGTAAGAAGGGCAAGGAGGATGCAGACAGGATTACATGAGTCTGCCGTAAGCTCTCCATTCTCTGCCTCGAGGGTGTGCTGATGCACACATAGTGATGCTTGGAGGGTTTCTGAGACAGTAGCTGTTTACTGGAGTAGAAAACCCAGTCTTTCTCCCAGATGCAGCTGTGAATGATAGTTAGAAGGGTCGACTGTGCTTGCATCTTTCTAGGTATACGTCTTCTCAGAACCAGGGAGATGCATCGCACTACTAGCAAGAAAAAAAGAATCGGAAAGAAAATGTAGGGAAAAAATGCTAGGGTGAGCATTAGAACTGATGAGAGGTTTGAGCCATTGAATGCAGAGCTGATGGTGGATGATCTGAATCATCCCTCACCGAATTCTCTCTCTTTCTCTTACACACACACACACACACACACGAAGAGTCAGGATGGAGCACATCCTTTGGACCTGACTCCTATCCACCAAATCTCTGATCAAGGAGACAGCTTTGACACCAGAAGAGCAGCAGGTGAACAGCAATAACAGTTGAACCAGGAGCCAGAGCATGAGCCAGGACCATGCACTTCCCGGCCCAGAGCATGTAAAGTGGAGCGCTTTTGTGCAGAAGGCTGGCTTGTGGAGTGAGGTGCTTCTGGCATTTAATTGGGGAGCTGGCTTTGCTAACCTATAAAACAAGAATTGAGTGACTCGGGTTTAGCTTTTTGTGGAATATTGTGCCCTTTGGGTGTTTATTGACAGATCTGAAAAAACTAGGTAACTTTTCCCAAGCACAGTAGAGCCCAGGCTCATTGGCTAAATCAAGGTAGGGGCCAGTCTGTGGACACAACAGAGAAGACACTGTATCCTCAGCATTTCTCACCTGAATTGTAACCAGTTGACTTTCCTAATAAACTCCATAAATTCATGAGCACCATCTATGAGGTGTGTGTGTGACCATTGCAAGGACTTCTAGAACCCAGCCATAGAAGCAGAGTGCTGTGGGATAAATGATTAGTGGGAGGACCCAGTAAAAAAAGATTAGAGGGTGGACATATCTGACCTCCACCTTGTGGCCATCAGCCCTGAGAGTTGATGTGCACTCCCACCAGGGCCTCCGCCCACTCCATGCAGGGTCCCCCCCCCCCACAGATACTGAAGAGGCTGTGGAAAAGGGATATCATTGCTGATGCCAGATGGACCTTGGCTGAAAGCAGACTATTAGAAAGATGTTTACACCCGTGCGTTAGTTCGGGTAACTGGAGAAACAAATCCAGAGATGATCATGAGTGAAAGAGAGAGTCTATATCAAAGAGCAATTGCATATTGAGAAAACAACCCATCCCAGTCCAGATCCAGTCCATAAGTCTGGTAATAGCCCCAAGTCTGCCATTGTCACTAGCAGGAATACTGAACACAGTATGATCATAGGTCAGTGGGTGTAAACTTGCAGATCCAATGGCAGTGGAAACATCATAGGGCTGTCTTTCTAAAAAATCATTTTATCGGGGGTTCATACAACTTTGTTTTTGTTTTTTTTTTAATTTACATCATTTTATTGGGGGCTCATACATCGTTTTTCACAATACATAACTAAACATACTGTGTCAAGCACCCTCATACAACTTTTGATACATACAAACATCCATTGTGCCAAGTACATTTATACATTTGTTGCCATCAACATTTTCAAAACATTTTCTTTCTACTTGAGCCCTTGGTGTCAGCTTCTCATTTTTTCCCTCCCTTGCAAACTCTCCCTCACAAACCCTTGATAGTTTGTGAAATAGTATTATTTTTAATGTCTTACCCTGACTGATGTCTCCCTTCACCTATTTTTTGTTGTCCATACTTTTGGGAGGGTTATATATAGATCATTTTGATTGGTTCCCCTCCCCCACACCTTCCTTTTACCCTCTGCTATTGCTACTCTCATTATTGGTCCTGAGGAGATTTATCTGTCCTGGAATCCCTGTGTTTTCAGCTCTTATTTATACCAGATACATCCTCTGATCTAGCTGGATTTGTCAGGTAGAATTGGGGTAATGATAGTGTGGGGGCAGGAAGGGGGGCATGAAAGAACTAACAGAAAGTTACATGTTTCATTGGTGCTAAACTGCACTCTGACTGGCTCATCTCTTCCTCGTGATTCTTCTGTAAGGGGATTTCCAACTGTCTACAAAGGGGCTTTGAGTCTCCACGCTGTACTCCCCTGCATTCACATTGATATGATTTTTTGTTCTGGATCTTTGCTGCCTGATACCTGATCCCATCAACACCTCATGATCACATAGGCTGGTGTGCTTCTTCCATGTGGACTTTGTTGCTTTTCAGCTAAATGACCACTTGTTTGTCTTCAAGTCTTTGAGACCCCAGGTACTATATCTTTTGATAGCTGGGCACAATCAGTTTTCTTTATAACAGTGTCTAAAACACATTTTGTCTTCAGTGATCGTGTCAGAAAGGTGAGCATCACAGAATGTCAGATTATTAGAACAAAGTGTTCTTGTGCTGAGGGAGTACTTGAGTAGAGGCCCAATGTCCATCTTCTACCTTGATACTTAACATATAAATATATGTACATAAATTTATTTTCCTATTGTTATATATAAATATATTTACATGCGTATGTTCCTGTAGTTAGCCCTCTATAGATTCCCCTTGTCTCTTAGTTCTTTTCTCTATTTCCTTTACTTTCCTCTGTCCCACTATCATGTTCGGCCTTCATTCACATCTCAGTAATTCCTTGTGCTCACATTGCCCACCATCAATTCTGCACCATCAATTTTAGATCACATGTTGTTCCCTTGCTCCTGGGTTTATTATACCTACTTCCTTTCTCTACCTCCCCTCTCCACAGGCTGTCTTGCAGTTCTCCACCACATGGCTCACTCAGGTCTCAGGGTAGCTCCACATGGCATGTCCACAGGAAGACAAAGGCAGAGAGGAAAAAAAAGAAAATTTCCAGAATTTCCCTGGCAGGTCTGACTTTGTGACCTGATTGACAGGCTAGACTTCACCCTTACATTCTATTTATCAAGCTGACATGAAATCATGTAATTATCACATCCTCTTGACTATGAAAATGTACTGACTGTGTGGAGCATGGATGACCATGGATAGCATTAGATAGAATGGGAATTCCAGAACACTTATTTGTGCTCATGCAGAACTTGTACACAGAACAAGAGGCAGTTTGAACAGATCAAGGTATATGGAGTAGTTTAAAATCAGGAAAGGTATGTATCTTGGTTGTTTCCTTTCACCATACTTACTTAATGTGTTTACTAAATAAATAATCTGAGAAGTTATATTATGTGAGGAGGAAGATAGTATCAGAATTAAAGGGAGGCTCCTTAACAGCCAATATTATGCAGATGACATAACCTTACTTGTTGAAAGTGAAGAGAAATTGAAGCATCACTGACAGAGATCAAATGCTATAGCCTTCAATATATATGAGCCTTTACCTCATAATATAAAGAAATAAAAAATCCTTACAATTAAATCAATATAAATGATAAATGGATACAAGATTGAAATTGTAATGGATATACTTGGATCCACAATCAACATTCATAGACACAGCAGTCAAATCAAACAAAGAACTGCATTGGTCAAATTTGTTTCACAAAACTCATTTAAAGTATTCAAGAGCAGAGATTTCACTGTGATAATTAATGTGTACTTGACAGAAATCTTGGTATTTCCAACCCCTTCATATATAAGAATAAGGAAGACTATTGAAGAATCAATGCATTTGACATATGGTATTGGTGAAGGACATTGAACATATCAAGGACTACCAGAAGACTAAATAAGTCTTGGATGAAGTACAGCCAGAATGTTCCTTAGAAGTGAGGATACCATTCATTTCATGTCCTTAGGACATGCTATCAGGGGAGACCAGTTCCAGGGAAAGGATGTCATGCTTTTAAAGTAGAGGATCAATGGGGGAAAAAGATGGACTGACACAATTACTGAAAAAATGGGTTTACATATAAAAGTAACTGTGAGGAGGGTTCTTTTGCCCATAGGGTCACTAGGAGTCAAACCATCTCAAGGATATCTAACAACATCCGCAGCAGGACATTATCTTGGGCCCATCATGAAGTTGGTGTTGATTCCCAGTCCTTCACACTTTTCAGAGGAAAGAAAAATTCCAGAGTTATTGGATAGAGTATCAGTATCTCCTGGTTTAACTTACTGTCCCTCAAGGGGACCCGGCAACCTCCCCTTTCTTCCACTGAACATGTGGTTTACGTGGCTCGCTTGCCTTGTGGGTAGCTGGCTAATGCATAACCCACTGCATCACTAGGGGTCTTGAGAGTAGTCGAGACCAGTTTATAAAAAGACCTTCCAGCCCAAGTAAGAACCTTGGGTGAATTAGTAGAGCCAATCAGTACGATGAGTAAACACAATGGTAATCACAAAGAATGGGTTTCCAGGTGGTTTGGTTATTACGGGTTTTAGCATTTAACAGGATGCTTCATAAAGGCCTCCTGGTTGGCTTTTGCCAGCTCTCAGCTCTTGCAGGGAGTGGGCCTGGTGTAGGCGGGAGGGAAGAAAGGGACCCTTTGTCTCATTCTCAACCCCACAAGAGGAAAATGTGTCCTTGCTCATGTCCTAATTTAAAGGGAGAAGCCCTACTGACTGGTTGCCAATAGGACCGGCCAAGTGAAACATTTTAGGGAAAAAAAGAACACCTAATTTTGTGCTAAACAGTTTGCTTACTCTCTGTGAAATCTGGCAATCGCCAACATTGGAGAGATGCAAAAATATTTGAAGATAGATTTTTGAACCTTTTCAGCCACATGATTTTGCAGTTACAGGGATAATGAGATAATGATGTCATCTGGGGAGGCATGAGACCAACAGGGCCTATGCATACATATTTCTATGTGATGTATGTGCATGTATATAATTTGTATTTGTGTGACTATGCATATTTGTATATGTAATGTGTCCCCTGCGCATGGAGCTGAAAGGCAGAACTGATCTCTACAAATTTGTCTTGGTTCAGAATTGACTCAATAACAATGGGTTTGGTTTGGTTTGGGTTTTTCCCCATTGCAAATCCAGCAACTGAATTAGTTAGAGTCCTCAAATATTATCTGGTTCATGGAGATTGGTTTATATTAATTAAGCTCACAAGAGATTCATTAATAATAAAAATGCAAATTGTTTCACTTACAGTGAGTAGTCAAATGGTTTAAGGGACTGGGATAGGCATGTCTGCTAGTCAGAGGATTCTCTCTGAGCCTCTGAGTTCCCAGACCCACATCTCGCTTAGAATTAGACAGCATATTCTTTTTTTTAATTGTCTGGGTTCATTATTAGTAATTATGAAGTGATACCTCACAGTAGAGTTTTTTTCATATATAATACAATCTAATATTCAGTCATATTAAGATTTGTCTGATCATCCCCACGATCTATCTCAGAACAATTTCTTGTGAATCAAGTTTCTTATCATACTCTTTGTTAGGTTTCTAGACAGCATATTCTACTTGGGGCTCTTTACCTCCCAAGTTCTGTCTGATGTATTTTTTTTCATGAGAAACTCCAGGACCATCAAAAGATTGCTTGATGATCAAGATAACTTCTGTGACAAATATTATTGGCCTTCCATGCCCAGACATGATCTAAATATCAGAGTGTGCTGCTCAGAGCACTCTCTGCCTACATAGCACAGGACTCACCTGAGAAATCCTTGTCCGTCATTGGACGATCCCTTCTTTTCATTCCAACGTTCCCCATCTCTTTTAGAAAAAAAGATGCCTCCAGACTATTTTTGAAGCTACAATTTTCTTCTACATTTAGTGGAAACTTCATTTAGATTCCTAGGCTCAATTCCTCCTGATTTTGATCCGAATAGGTCATTTCCCAGGCATCTGTTATGTGAGGAGCTTACTAATCATTACCCAGAAGGACACTGTACTTGCAAGTTCTTATGTGACCCCTCACTGCATCTCCCACGTGGGAAGATGAGGACACTTCCATCGAAGGTGGTGATTGATGAGCGAAGGTGGCTTAGGACACAGATTCTGGAGTCACATAGATGTGGGTGGAAACATAACTCTGCTCCTTCAGAGCTGTGAGATTTGAGTCAAATTGTTCAGCTTCTCTTAGAGTACTCATTGTAAAAGAGGAATATTAGTTATTGCAGCACAAGGTTGTTCATTCATCCAAAGAGCAAACGTTTATGATGGAGTACTTACTAAAGTGCTGGGTATTAATCAGCTACTGATCAAAAGAGAGAAATATTCTTTCCTGCATTTTGATCGTCAGTGATCCAAAGAGAGAAATACCTTTCCTGCATGGGGATTATGTTCTTGTGAAGGAAGAACATGCAGTAAAGGAGATATGTAAACTTTCTAGTATCTGAAAATGTTAAGTACTGTGAGGTAAAATAACCAGAGAAGGATTGTCATGACAAGTAAATGAATGAGCTAATGTATGTAAAGATCTCAGTACAGTCTTTGGCATATAAGAATAGCAAAAATATTAACTGCTAAAAATGTTATCCATCATTAACTTACCTAACATGCAGGGATATCATTGTTGATGTCAAATAGATCTTGACTGAAAGCAGAAAACACCAGAGGGATGCTTACTTGTGTTTTATTGAGTATGCAAAGGCAAAGGTATGTGACTGTGTGGGCCATAATAAACTATGCATACCATTGAGAACAACAAGAATTTCAGAGCACTCAGGTCTGCTTGTGCAAACCTTGTAATTGGATCAAGAGGAAGTTGAACGAACAGAGCCAGGGACCATTGCATGGTATAAAATCAGGGAAAGTGTCCATCAGGCTGTGTATATCTTCTCCCCATATTTAATCTATCTGTATGGTGAGAAAATAATCAGAGGAGCTGGATTAGATGAACAAGAATGCAGTATCACAATTGGAGGGAGGTTTATTAGCCTGTGATATGTGGATGACACAGTTTTGACTGCTGAAAATGAGGAGGGGTTGAAGCACTTGCTGAATGAAAATCAAGGCTTTTAGTCCCAGTATGGATTACAGTTCAGTGGAAAGAAGACCTAAATCCTCACAACTGGACATACAGGTAGCATTATGATAAACAGAAAAGGTTGACGTTGACAAGGATTTCGTCCTGCTTGATCCTCAAGTGATGCTCTTGGAAGCAGTTGTCAAGGGATCAAATAATGCATTGCAGTGGGAAAATCTGCACATGTTCTCTTTAACATATTGAAAAGCAAGGATGTAACTCTGAATACTAAAGTGCCCCTGATCCATCTAAGCAGTCATTAATAGGTGATTCACCTAACATGCATGTGAAAGCTGGATATTAAATAAAGAAGACTGAAGACACATCAATGCATTTGGATTATGGTGCTGGAGAAGAATGTTGAGAGTATCATAGACTTTCAAAGGAACAAATAGATCTATCTCAGAAGAAGTGTCACCGGGATACTTAGGAGCAAAGATAGCAAGCCTTTGTATTATGTACTTTGGGCCTATTATCAGGAGCGACAAATCCCTGGGAAAGGACTTCCTGCTTGGTAAAGTAGAAGCCAAACAGAGGGAGGCCTTCAGAGACAGACCGATCCCATAACTGAAACCCTAGGCTCAAACACAGTAACTGTGAGGGCGCTGCAGGACCAGAAAGGGTTGAAATGTTTCCTTCTGTTTCATATAGGGTTGCTCTGGGTCAGAAGCAACAGAATGGCACCTAACAATAGCATCCTAGGGAGATTTCTTAGAACTGCAGTTCTTAGTCTTGCCCTAAGTAAAGCCCAATGTCCTCATACACATCTTGTCATATAGTTACCCTACCTACCGCCTTGACATTCCCAATGAAAAGGGATGTTACATTTTCCCAGTTTAAACACATTGTGAACATGCACAAAAAGGTATGTAGAACAGAACACAAACTGCTTTACTTTTACTATAAAGATAACCAATAGTAACATCTGATGTGCATCTATCAAAACTTTCTTCTGCTTTCATGGTTGTCATGATTTTTCTTTGGATGTACATTCACACAAATACATACAAACTTTTTAAAAATGCAAGTACAAGTATTGCTATTGAGTTTGCTTTTTTCCAGTTGTAACTAGACCATCAGAATCTTCTTTCATCAACTTATATAGCTTTACTTCAACATTTTGGTTCATGAATGGTGTAGTTCACCATAAATCTGGGCCTTCAACTACTCAACCAGTCATTTTTTTAGTAGTCAATCTATTTCCAAGTTTTCATCTCTATAAAAATATTTTCTGTTGCCCCTCTACTTTACCAAGCCTGATGTCTTTCCCCAGGGACTAATATTTCCTGATAATCTGTCCAAAACACAAATGAAGAATTCTCCATATCCTCTCTACTAAGGGGCATTCTGGCTGTACTTCTTCCAAGAGACATTTGTTTGGTCTTTTGGTAGTCCATCATCCTTTCAATATTCTCCATCAACACCATAATTCAAATGCATCAATTTGTCTACAGCTTTCCTTATTCATTGTCAGATTTCACACACATAGGAGGCAATTGAAAATGCTGTGGCTTCAGTCACGTGCGCTTTAGTCTTCAAAGTAACACCCTCACTTTCCAAGGTGTTAAAGAGGTCGTGTGCCGCAGATTTTCACAATACAAGGTGTCATTTGATCTCTTGACTGCTGCTTCATGAACATTGATTATGGGTCCAAGGGAGATGAAATCTCCCCCCCCCCACCCATTTATTACGATGTTACCTAATGGCCCAGCCTAGAACGTTTTTGTTTTCTTTACATTGACTTGTAATCTATTTGAAGGCTATATTTTTGCTTTTTCTGAGTAAATGGCCCAACTTCTCCATGCATTCATCTGTATACCACATATTGTTTACTAGAGTCAACTTAAATTGTTATCAGCATCTACAATGAAAGAACACAATGCTAGTGTCAACTACATATTAAGAGGCATCCCTACTTCCAAGCAGACCAACAATGGTACATAGATAATTGTAATACAGCACAAAATTTCAAAGAATCAAGGCATTGCAATGGAGTCAAAGAGCATATCTGTTAGGGATTGCCATAAAAGATTGTACAAAGAAGAGGTTGCTTGAGAAATGCCGTATTATAATGGTAGGATCAAAAATAGTGGTGATGATGATTAAGGAGTGTTAGAGGCAACAACTGTGAACAGCATAAAATGGATTTTGGGAACTATGCAATCTGGATTATGTAAGGAAGTAAAAAGCTCAAGCCACACTGCCATTGAATCATTTTTGGTGTATAATGACCCCATAGAGGGTTCCTGGGGCTTTGTAACTGCTTACGGAAGCAGACAGCACCCGGAGGATCAGCTGGTTGTTTGAATAGCAGACCTAGTAGTTAACAGTCCAATACTTATATAATAGAACCACTTGTGTTCCTTTAAGGAATTAATGGGTGACAAATCTAGAAGATATCTTGGGCCCAACAAAAATTGTTGAGATATAAGAGAGGATGTTTTCTATTTTGTTCGGTACATGATAGTGAGTCATCAAAGATCCTTGATCTGAGAATGAAATCCCACATGCGAGACTGTCAACTAGGCATATTGTTTGTGATAATGAGATCCAGAAGTAGAGTTCTAGCAGAATAGAGGACAGGGAGAACACTTTTTCCAGAGTATTCCGATAAACTCCATAGGCCCTAAGGGGGAGAGGGAGGTACAAAGTCAAAGTGCTACCTAAGATTTTGAACCTGTATTCCTGAGATCATGACAGTTCTGTTAAGTAGAGATAATGTAAAATACTTTTCCTTGTAAAGAGGAATATCGGTCTTTACTAGTTGAAGGTCATCCCAGTAACCATCAGATCTCAAACTTAGAAGAGAGGGTAATGTTAGCAGTACATATTCGGGAGTTGTCTGCAATACTATTGGGTGCTATTGACTGTGTTTTGAACAACCATAACTCTAGACACAGCAGAATGAAACTCACAATTGTTTCTATGCTTGAGCCAATTGCTGTAGCCACTGTGTCAGTGTCTCTCATTGAGGGCCTTCCTCTTTTTGTTGCCTCTCTACTTTACCAAGCACGATGTCTTTCTCCAAGACATTTGGCTTCTCCTAACAACATGTCCAAAGTATGTGAGGAAAAAATCTTGCCATCTTTGCCTGTATGCAGCACTCTGGCTGCACTTCTTCTGAGACAGATTTGTTTGTCCTTTTAGAAGTCCATGGTGTTTACAATACTTTTCACCAGCACAATAATTTACATGCATTGACTTCTCCTCAGTCTTCCTTATTCAATATCCAACTTTCACATGCATATGAAACTTGGGTGAGGAGCACCTTAGTCCTCAAAGTAACATCCTTGCTTTTCAATACTTTAAAGAGGCCTTGTGCAGCAGATTTACCCAGTACAATGTCTCTTTTGGTTCTTTGTTGCCCCCATGAACACTGATTGTGTATCCAAGCAAGGAAAAAAAAAATCCTTGAGAACTTCAGTCCTTTCGCCTTTTACCACAACATGATCTATTGGTTCAGTTGTGAAGAATTTGATCCTCTTTACATTGAATTGTACTCTAGACTGGAGGCTGAAATTCTTGATTTTCATCACAAAATGCTTCAAGGCCTCCTCACTTTCATCCAGCAAGGTGGTATCATCATCTGTTTATGACACCGCCTTGCTTGGTAAGCTTTCCTCCAATCCTGATGCCACATTCTTCATCATATAATCCCGCTTCTCTGGTGATTTGCTCAGCAGACAGAGTGAATAAAAATAGTGAGAAGACACAACCCTGAAATGCGCCTTTCCTGATTTTAAGCCATGCAGTGTTCCCTTGTTCTGTTCACACAACTGCCTCTTGGTCCACAGACAGGTTTTGCACGAGTACAATGAGGTCTTCTGGAATTTCCATTCTTCTCAAGAACACACTTTGTTATGATCTACACAGTTGAAAACCTCTTCATAGGTCAATAAAACACAAGTAGGACTTCCAGGAAGATGATGCTGAGGGAAGGTCACCCGGCAGGAACTTCATTTGAGTGAAATTTAGATCTGTGGAGATGAAGTCAGTTCAGGACCGTGGAGTGCAGATCCTGGACCAGCAGTGCCCCATAGACAGTGCAGCTGTGCTCACCGGGACACAGGCACCCCTCTGTTCCCACTCCAGAGACCTGTGTGCTGGATGAGCAGAGCACTGGTTCTTTGCCTTCATCCCTCCCCTCTCACTTGAGACCCACACACCACGTTTATCTGCACCCCCTGCACACACATATCCCTCAGCCACCCACACGCCACACCATCTTGCATTCTGCTGCCTCCACCCCCCCCCCCCCCCCGCAGCTACACATGCACTGAAGTTCCCTGTCTATTCTCTCTTTCCCAGGTGACCAGAGTGCATTTCCCTTGCCTTAATACCCCCTCCCACCTGAAATCCAGGCTGATGAGCTGTGTTCACCTGAGCACCCCTTCTTGGAAACCTGCATGCTACACCACCTTCCACCCCCACCTCCACCCCCAGGCAAAGCATGTGATTTACACTTAGTCTCACCTAGGTGATTTGCACACTGCACCCCTTTGCACCATCCCCTCCCTCTCCCAGCAATACATGTGCTGTGGTTCCCTGTTTATTCTCCCTCAGGTGACTGGAGCATAGTGTCCTTTAGCCTAATCTCTTCCCCTCAAACCTGAGCTGCATACACAAAGTGTTCACCTTATCTTCCTGTGCACACCCCCCCCCTTTGTGACCTGAATGCCAGGCCCCCCTCCCAGAGGATCATCCCTGTTCTCCTAGCTTTCTCTCCCCACTGCCTCCCTCATATTCCTGTCCACGCATCCAGATCATAGCCATACCCATCCTTACATACCCATCTCCCTTTCACTCGAGACCCACACATTGTGCTTGCCTGCACCCCTTGCACCTCCCCTCAGCCAACCAGGGTGCTGCACTCCCTCGGGGTGCTCAGCTTCAGACAGCCTGCCCCCCCGCCACAGCATCACAGGATGGCTGCTTGAACTTCCTGAGGTCGACACTGGAGAACCCTGCAGCCCACAGATTTGAGGACCAATTAGGGTAATACTCCTGCAAAGACCCTTCATACTCCCCCATCAGCCCTCCAGAGATCCCCAACAACCCAGGGAGAGAGCAAGAGGCAGACAGAGACACAGCTTAAACTCGTGATGTAGCTGGCTCCAGGTTGTAGATAAAGTTATTCTTATATATTATAAAAAAACAAGGCTCCTTTCCCTGTCAGAAGAATTGAAACTCAGCAGACAGGTTACTTGACAGCCTTCCCTGTCCCTGGGGCACCCACTACAATAGTCTTCTCTACCTTGGACCATTTGTAAGGAGCAGAGAGTCCTGTATTGAGTAGTAACTTACTATAAAAAGGGGCCATCTGTTATAAACTCTACTAAGTGAAGGGCTTCAAACTTGCAACATAAAGTGAAGGGCCAACAAGGGACTCTGATAGACATACTATACCCTCAAGTTCTTGCGTCAGCTGTTGTGATTGCTGCTTCCTCCTCCCCCCTGTGGAAGGCTGAATTGGAGTTGGAAGCATGTTAGCTCTTCCTGAACTTCCAGTCACTCACTTGCACTCTGGGCTGCTCAAGCAGTCCTGCACCACTGGCTACAGCACATCCCCTCACCACTATCTTCACATGCATGCCCCATGCCCTCCTCCCAAGACTTGCCTGAGCCCAGGTGCTACCAGTCTGCAGGTTGTCCTTACACATTTACCCCTGTACTAGGAAGGGGCCAGAATAGACCTCCCCACTAGGGTACCACAAAGATATCCCTGTGGTCTTCTGGAGGTGGGGGGACCTGGAGACCACAGCAGTCAGAAGATCTTAATTCTAATTTAGGCAGTCCCATAGCTGAGCTCCTGCATAACCCCCTGATAGAACCTAGGGCCTCCAAATAGAAAACCCCAGCTTTCTAGGGTGAAACCCAGTTGCAGTGAGTCAGTAGCTGCAGTTTGAAACTACAGTGTAACTGGTTCCAGGTAGTTCTTAGAGTTATTCCTATTAATCTCTGAAACAGAAAACACTGGGTTTGTCCCCTGTACTCTATACACCACATGCAAAGTACCACATCCAGTTCCATCAAAATACCATGCAGACTACAACCCTAGCAGCAGCAACTACAAGAAATCAAGAGAAACTGGCTACAATGTCTGAAGAGGACCTGAACCTAGTGACATACATAGAAAAAAATCAGACTTTGAAACACCAAAGAAAGAAATCTTCAGAATACTTCTTAGAGTCATATAGGATATGAGGAAATGAATACAGAAGAAACATGAAAAAAATAGAGTAGATAGAGTCCATACATTGAAGGGAAATACAAGAGTTAAGGGACAATGCAGCAGAATCAAAGAAAATGGTAAGACCTCATCAACAGGTTGAAAGAAGCAGAGAACCATATCAGTAACCTTGAAGACAACCTGAAGAAAACCTGAGAACAATGAGCGATTCTAGGAAGAGAAACAATATCTAAATAATTGGGGTACCAGGGAAAGATGTAGTGAAGAAATCAACAACCAAGACAGCAAGGGAATTCCTGAAAGAAAACTTCCCCAATGTAATAAAAGAAGATCCTACAATTATCCAGGAAGCAGAGAGGATGCCAATTAGACTGAATTTGGAAGAAGACACCTAGGCATATGATGGTCAAATTATCCAACTTTGAGAAAAAGGAGAAAATCCTCAAGGCAGCTAGAGAAAAAAAATGCAGTCACTTATAAAGGTAATCAGACAAGATAACACTCAGACTTATCAGCAGGAGCCATGAGAAAGAGGAGAGAATGGAGTAGCATCTTCAGAGAATTGAAGGAGAATAATTGCAGCCCAAGAATCATCTACCCTGCCAAACTCTCCATCAAAATAGGATGGAAGGTTAGCATTTTCTCAGATAAGGAATACTTCAGAGAATATACATTTTTTAAAAAACCCCAACACTACAAATACCACTTTCCAACTCACTTTGGATTGAAGATCAACATCCACAGAACCAACAGAGGAAAGCAGGCAAGAATGAATCCTCCACACATACACAACATACAGCTAAAGAGGGAGGCAGGAAAATACTTAACACAAAAGGTATAAGATAGTAGCAAAGAATACACAATGGTAGGAAATTTGTCTGAATGTCAGTGGTCTGGATTCAGCCATTAAAAGACAAAGACCAGCAGACTGGATTATGAAACAAATTCCTTCAATCTGCTGTCTGTAAGAGACACATCTCAAGCTCACAGACAAATACAGGTTGAGGGTCAAAGGAAGGTGTGAAGTTTTTCAAGCAAATGGCAATCTAAAGAAAGCAGGGGTTGCAATTCTAATCTCTGACAAAATTGATTTCAAAGTGCAGTACATAACAAGAAATATAATGCTTAAGGAAGCAGTAGAACAAGATACTGTGAGTCTAATGTGCACCCAATGAGAGACCCATGAAGTTACTCAATCAAATTCTTCAAATGATGAAAAAAGAAATCACAGGATCAACAACCAAAGTAGGAAACCTTCAATACACTGCTCCCCAAGAAAGACTGATCAACAGGAAAGAAGCTCAACAAGGAGTCTACAGAACTGAATGCTACAATCAGACAGCTTGACCTGGTAGATATATTCATATCTCTCTACCCAACTGCAAATAAAAAAAATAATTTTCAAGTGCACATGGCACATATTTCAAACAAACCACATACTGGGACACAAGCCAAGCTTAAGTAAACTCAAACATATGGGGTCACACAGACTTCTTTCTCTGACCACCACATCATAAAGCTGGAAATAAAGGAAAGAATGAACAAGAAAACAAGGGCAAATACTGGAAGCTAAATAACATACTTCTGAAAAAGGATTGGGTTCTGGACCAAATTAGAGATAAAATAAGGAAGATTCTAGAAACGAATGAGAATGAGAATACATCATACCCAAACCTGTGGGATACAACAAAGATAGTCATCAGAGGACATCTGGTAACAATAAATGCACATATGGAGAAGGATGAGAGACTTATGGCTGATACACTATCACAAAACTTTCAGCAATTGGAACAGAGTCAACAAAATAATCCATCTAATGACAAAAAATTATAAAAACTAGGGCAGAGATAAATGAACGGGAAAGCAAGCAAACAAAATAATGGAAAAAATTAACTCCACAAAAGCTGGTTCTTTGAAAGGATCTATAGAACCAACAGTTTAGCAGACCTAACAAAAGATAGAAAGGGGCAGCTGTCAATATCCAGGAAGAGCGATGAAACAGAGTAAATGGACCCCAATGAAATTGAAAGACTAATTACAAGACTGTACTCCAATGAATTTAGTAACTTTTAGGACATGGACAAATACATGGAAAAACAAACACTCCTCAAGTTATTTCATATGGGTGTCAAGAACCTTAATAGACCCATAGCAAAAGAAGAAATAAATAAATAAGGCTATTGAGGAACTGCCAACTAAAAAAAGTCCTCAGCCCAGATGACTTCACAGGAGAATTCTACAAAACATTCAGGGAAGAGCTGAACAAGTCCAACACAAACTCTTCTAGAACATAGAAAAGGATGGTAGACTCCCTAACAAGTTCTATGAAGCTAATATAATATTGATACCAAAGCCGGACAAGGATCCCACAAGAATAGAGAATCAAAGGTTGAGATCTCTAGTGAACATAGGTGCAAATATCTTCAACAAAAATTTGACCTATAGAATACATAAGTATATAAAAATAATTAGTTGTAACTGAGTGGGATTCATTTCAGTGATACAGGTTGGTTCAACATTTGAAAAACATCAACATTATCATATTAACTAGCAATGATGAAGCATACAACTTTCCTCTAGTTCTTCAATGCTTCCTCCTCCTCACTATCATGATCCTAATTCTATCTTACAAATTCAGCTAGACCAGAGGGTGTATACTGGTATAGGTAGGAGCTAGCAACATAGAGAATCCAAGACAAATGATCCCTTCAGAACCAGTGGTGAGGGTGGAAATACTGGGAGGGATGGTGAGGTAGAAAAGGGGAACCTTTATAAGGATTTACATATAACCACTTCCCTGGAGTACACACAAAGGGGAAGTGGGTAAAGAGAGATATTGGGCAGTGTAGGATATGGCAAAGTAATAGTAATTTATAAATTGTTAAGGATTCATGAGAGAAGGAGGAGCAGGGAGGGAGGGCAAAATGAGGAGGTAATGCCAAGGTCCTAAATAGAAAGAAAATATTTTGAGAATGATGAGGACAATGGATGTATAAATATGCTTGACATGCAATGGACTTATGTATGGATTGTAATAAGAGTTGTATGAGCCCCCAATAAAATGACTTTTTTTAAAAAAAAAGAGTGTTTTTGAATGCAGCGTGATGCAATGGACTGGAGAACCAGTGGAGAGGTCTAAGAGCACAACCCCAATCCCAACTACAGGGGCAGCTGCCTCTCTTCCAGGGGAATTTGCCTTGGAGGTCAGCATTGAAGTTGCAGTTTGGGGAGTGAGATATACCTGACCAGAGTACTCGAGAACAGATGAAGGGGGAGGAAGATAGAAGAGAGTGCATCCTGGTCCACTGAGCCTTCAGGATGATATTCCCACTCAGAATAGCCGATACAGAGAGAGAATCATATGCCTGGTCTCAATATGAAATACAGCTACCCTCGCTGATCCAAGGCCTTTCGGGGTCAAAAATGGAACAGGGTCAGGATTGTACCCTGTCTGGCCCAACCACACCATGGCAAAAAACTAAGGGTGTGCAACAGAGCATGGAGCTCTCGATGGAGTGCCAAGGATACACTCTGGGGCCAGGAGACAATCAGGAGACAATCTCCTCAACCAGGAGACAATCCTGAAAGTCAATGACTAGACCTTGAACTATTTGTAGGTTTTTATATTGTTATTATTTTTGTGTTTTTGCATGTAGGTTGATATGTTGGACATTGGCTTTTTTTTGTTGTTGTTGATGATGTTGTCATTGTTCTGTTTTCTTTGCTTCATTTTAGGATGCTCTATTTTTGTGCATGCTGTTTTCTCTGCAGGTCTATCTGGATGGGGTGGGCTGGATGGACGGTCTGGGGGCGGGGATGATGGGACTGATTGTTCCACGGTGGATGTGGGGTGAGAGTGTTGGTTAGCCCGGGGGTGGGGGAGTAGCGGATGGTTCAGGGTCAGTGGTGGGTTAGGTGTGGGAGGTCCAATAGGGATTGATCAAGACTAATGCAACAGAGAGAAAATATTGAAACCCAAATGGAGGCTGAGTGTGATGGTGGGTTGGGAGGAGGTATAAGGAAATAGATGAAAGAACTGGGGAGTAAGGGGAATTTATAGAGGTTTAAATACAGGCATGTACATAGGTGCATATATTTATATATGATGATGGGGAAATAGATCAACAGGCATATACTTATAGGTTAGTATTAGGACAGCAGATGGGCACTGGACCTCCACTTAAATACTTCCTCAGTGCAAGATTATTTTGTCCTATTAAATTGGCATTCCATTATGTGCACTTCCTCGACATGATCACTGAAAACAAATGTGTGCATAAGCAAATGTGGTGAAGAAACCTGATGGTACCTGGGTATCAAAAGATGTAGCATTTGGGGTCTTAAAGTGGCCATCCAGCTCAGAAGCAACAAAGCCCACATGGAAGAAGCACACCAGCTTGGAGGACCAAGAGGTGTCAAAGGGATCAATTATCAGGTTTCAAGAACTAAGAATCATAACATTATTTGCTCACTTTCCTGATATGATTGCTGATGAAAAATATGTGCATAAGCAACTGTGGCAGAGAAAGCTGATGGTGCCTGACTATCAAAAGATGTAGCATCCGGGGTCTTACAGGCTTGATAGTATGGAAGGGGCCATCCAGCTCAGAAGCAAGCCCACATGGAAGAAGCATACCAGCCTTTGCGACCACAAGGTGTCAAAGAGATCTTCTATCAAGCATCAAAAGACTAAAAATTATATCATTATAAATGAGGGGCAGTGCAGATTGAGGACCCAAAGCCCATCAATAAGCGAAGCGACATCCTATTACAGAGGGATTGTAGCGAAGAGATGAGCCAGTCAAGGTACAGTGTAGCAACAATGAAATGTGCAACTTTCCTCTGGTTCTCAAATGCTTCCTCCCACCCACCATCATGATTCCAATTCTTCTAGACAGATTCAGATAGACCAGGGGATGTACACTGGAGTCAGAAACATGGGGAATTTAAGATAGATGATCCCTTGGGACTAGTGGGGGGAGTAGTGATACTGGGAGGGTGAAGGGATGGTGGAGTAGAAAGGGGGAATAATTTCAAGGATCACATAAGACCTCCTCTCTGGGGTGTGGATAACAGGGTGGCGGGTGAAGAGACACATTGGACAGTGTATCGGGCTAAGTCCAGGTGGCATAAATGGTTGAGTGCGGGACTGCGGCCTGTGGGCTTGGCGGTTCAAATCCAGCGGCGGGTCTCAGGAGCAGCCCTGGGTAGCTCCCACAACCACCTGAGGCCAGTGATACCCACCCCCCCAAAAACGCTAAAAACAAAAACATTGGACAGTGTACCATATGAAAATGTGATAACAATTTGCAAATTATTAGAGCATCATGGGGGAGTAGGAGGGGGGAGGGAAAATATGGGGAGATGGAACTTAAAAAAAAGAGCTAGAGGAAAGGGGGATAGAGGAGCTTATAACAAGAACTCAAGTAGAAAATATTTGGAAATGAATATAGCAACATGTGTACAAATATGTTTAATAAAAATGATGCATTAAATGTTATAAGACCTTTAAGAGCCCCCAATAAAATATATTTTTTATAAAGATGAAGTTGCTGGTCTTACACAATTCTGTCATGAGATCTTCTATCACCAAGAGCATATATTCCAAGTACTGTTTTTTCCTCTTTGTTTCCAAATTTTACATTCCAATATCCAATAATTATCAACACGTCTTTGATCAATTTCAGACTGAAGATGCTGGTGTTGTTGTTAGGTGCCTCTGAGTTGGCCCCCACCCATAGTGACACTATGCACAACAGAATGGGACACTGCAAGGTACTGTGTCATCCTCACAATTGTTCCTATACATTGGAAGGCTTCTTCAATTTCTGTATTATTGGCTTTTGTGGCTATTGCATAAATTTGAATAATATTTGTATTGATTAGATATCCTTGTATGCAGAAAAATATTACCACAGACAACATTGTATTTCAAGATAGATCTTGAAATGTCCTTTTTGGCAATGAATGTGGTGCCTTTCCTGCTGGCAGGGTAAACCATATCATTTTCTGATTCAAAATGGCCAATACTGGTTCATTTTTAGCTCACTAACACTCAGAATATTGAGTTTTCTGTTTCATTTCATTTTTAAGAACTTCTAATTAATTTTTGCATCTCTTTCTCCTCATTTTGAGTAGTGCCCCCTCAGTAAATGAAGGTGCTGAAGGCTTTCCTCCTGCAGGTTTTACTCATCCATTTCACTGTGGTTGACTCTATTTTGAGGAGGCAGCTCTTCCTCAGTCATCTTTTCAGTGCCTTCTAACCTGAGGGGGGCTCATCTTTTGGTACCATCTCAGACAACACTTTGCTTCAGTTCATGAGGTTTTCAGTAACCAAAAATCTTTCAAAGCTGTCCAGAGAGTTTTCAGTGACTAATTCCTCTGAAGTGGACATCCTATTCCTTCTCTTGGTCTATTCTTAGTCAGGAATCTCTGTTGAAGCTGGTTCACTTTGGGTGACCTTGCTGGTATTTGAAATACGAGGGACATAATCTTCAGCAGCACAGTCACACACAAGCCACCATCATATGGCAAACTGTCAATCCAGTGGTGGAGAAAGATGCTTATTATGTAGCAAACTCACTGACATTGAGTGGATTCAGATTTACAGTGGTCCTACAGGTCAGAGTAGAACTGACCCTGTGGGTTTTTGAGAATAATTTTTTATGGGAGTAGAAAGCCTTCCCCAGATGAGCTGGTGGTTTCAAACTGCTGACCTTGCAGTTAGCATCTTAATACATAACCCTTATACCAGCAGGATTTCAGAGTATGTGTTAAGTGCTTAGTAAGTGTTTGCTTTTTTAATGTCACTGGTGTGCTAAATAATTAAGACTCCTGAAATATTGTATAACTTTACTTTTGTGTCCTTTGAAATTTATTCAGTGGGGAAGAGTTTTAAATGAAATTGTAGGCAGAGGAACTCTGGAGGACTTATGCGAGTTTTCTAAGAGAAATTATCTGAGCAAAGATGTGATGACTAAGTGGAAGTTGAATAGATTGAGAGGAGTGGGTTATGTGGGCAGGAGGAGGGATAAGAAGAATCTATCAGACAGAGTAGAGGTGAGGAGATGAGAGCCAGCCTGCTGTCTTGGAGGGACTAAAGTAAATCTATTTAGTTGTGAGGTTTTATTGTGGAGATACGTGTAGGGGGTGACTGTGAGAGCAGTGAGGGGGAATGAATGTGGGGGAGGACCTTGGGAAGTGTGGCTGTGGGGGTGGCCTTAGAGGTTGCTGTGGTGGGAGATGACTTCTTTAATTCTAAGTTTTTTTTTTTTTTTTAAAACATAGAATCTGCTTCAAAGTGGGCAGTAATTAAAAATGAAGTCTGAGAATTATGTAAGTTTTTGGTTCTTCACACAATTTTCCTTCTCAAATTTTAGAATCACCACCTATCAACTTCCCACTTCTCTTCCCCAGAAGCAAATGTTCTTGGGTTGTAAGTAAGAGGGGAAGAACTGAGTCATTCAAGCAGAAGCTCCTATAGAATTTGCGTACTTATAAACTTAGGGAACAATGATTGGAGGAAAGCCAAAGTCTGAAGATTCGGGGTCAAAAATTATTCTTCAGCCAGAGTGACAAAACTCTCAAACTCATGACCTTTAAAAGAAAAGTCTGGATCAATGGGATCATTCAGAAAAGCAACTCCGTTGCAGTATAATTTGTACTTTTTTGGGTCCTCTTTCAGTGAGTTAAACAATAGGCAAGCAAAAACCATCCCTAAAGCATTAAAAGAGTAATGATGTTACTTTGAAGACTCCAGGGCACCTAACTCAAACCATGGATTTCTCAAGTACTATTTCATAAGCATATGCATCCCTGATGGCACATGGGATTGCTAAATGCAAGATCAGTAATTAAAAATTACCAACCTCTCTGAGGGAGGAAGACCAGATTTTCTACTCCTGTAAAGACACATGGTCTAGGAAACCCACATGGGCAGTTCTATTTTGTCTTATAGATCATATATATATATTTATATATATATATATATATAGATTATACTATGAGTCAGAATCAACCTGACAGAAGTGAGAATTTTTGAGCCAAAGGTATATGAAAGCTGGACAATGAGTAAGTAGACTTAATGTGCTTAGTTAATATGTTTAATTTGTGTGAATTATGGTGTCATGCAGAGTATTGAATATACTGTGAGCTGCCAGAATGCCCAAATCCGTCTCCAAAGACACACAGCCAGAATGTTCTGTAGAGACGAGCATGGAAAAAATGTGGTCTCATGTAGTAGGGACATGTTATCAGGTTAGGCCTGTCCCACAAAAGACTTTATGCTTGATAACATCGAGGGTCAGCAAGAAAGTAGAAGCCCCTCAGTGAGATGGAGTGATGTAGACACTGTAACAGTGAGTTCAGAGAGAAGTGATTGTGAGGATAGTGCAAGATTGGGAAGTGTTTCACTCTGTTGAACATAGTGCCTTTATGAGTCAGAACTGACACAACAACAGCACAAGCACAAAGGGCACACAACAACACGCTTACTTTTGGATTTGCATTTCTCCTTCATCATTCTGAGCTGAGTTTTTCCTTGCAGAATTCCATAAAATGGATATAAGATGCATTAGAATATTGAACAGCAGCTGCAGACACCTACACACGAAGCCCTGGCTGTGTGGGATGCTGCCATTTTTCTAAGTCATTTCAGGTCAGCAACACCTCTGCTTCCAGAAAATATCATTTAGGTTCCCCATACAAGGTCTTTCCAGGCATCTTACAATATGAGAATCAGGAAGTAATATACTGTTCCTCCAAGCATACATTCAGAACCACTTTTCTACCCCGCTATTTAATTAAAGAGTTCTCCAACTATTCAACCCAATTGGAAACCTAGTGACTTAGCTCTATGGGGCTTGAAGTTCAAAATCAGAGAAGGATTATGCTTTCATCTCATTCAATGAGTAAACTTTAAAAAAATAACATAGCATCAATGCATACCATTGTTGAACATTTGGAACCTACGGAAAGTATGATGACTAAAATAAAATGCACTCATAAATCCATAGACTTCATCTTAGCTGGTGGATTTTCTGGCTTTGGCCTTTTACTTCCTCCCACCCCATAGTGTGGATGCAATGCCGAGAGGTGCCACAGCCATCTGACAACTTTGAGATGAAATTCATATGCTAAGCATGGAGGAGCTTGAAGAGAGAAGAAATTTGCATACTCATCAGCATTGTTGAGACCCATTTCAGTTGTCTATTGCCTATGTCTAAGCAATTTGTTACTTGAGTTTTATAGATCTCTGTTTAGACAATTAAAATAACTTTCTATTACAGTATAACACATATGCAGGCAAGTGCACAAATCACAAGATGAAGGCTCAATGAATTTTTGCAAAGCTAATATATGTGTAGACAGCTCTCACATCAAGAAATAGAACACGATCATCACTGACAAATGACTACCAGTCACTCCCACTGCTGAAAGTAACCAGAATCATGACTTTAAATATCATAGAATTGCTTTGCCTGCCTTTGAACTTTATATAAATGAAATCTTGATGTCTTTTCTCTTCTTTGTTTTTTCCTCAGCTGAAAATTAAGTTGGTGAGATTTATCCATATTTCTTTGTGTATGTATACAACTTTCAGCATGGACTATAGCTCAACGTAAAAAACAAACAAACAAAAACAAACAAACAACCCCAAATCCTCACAACTGGATCAGTAATCAATGTCAATGGAAATGGAGAAAGCATTGAACTTGTCAAGGATTAACTTTTACTTGGACCTACAATCAACTCCGATTGAAGCAGCAGTCAAGAAATCAAATGACATATCACAATGGGCGAATCAGATGCAAAAGATCTCCTTAAAAGTGTTAGAAACAGAGGTGCCACAGTGAGAACTAAGAGGCACCTGACCCAGGTGATTCTCAATTGCTGGACGTCTTGCTGCCTTTGAATTAATTGTGATGGAAGCATATTGAATATGCCATGGACTGCCAGAAGGACAAATAAATATGTGTTGGAAAAAGTACAACTCGAATGCTTTTTGGAAGAGAGGATAGCAAGACTTCATCTCATGTACTTTGGATGTGTCCTTGGGTTCAGCCAGTCTCGGAGAAGAATACCGTGCTTGGTAAAGTAGAGAGTCTTTGACAAAGAAGGAGGCACTCAATAAGATGCATTAACATAGTGGCTGCAACAATTGCCATAACAACATTTGTAAGTCTGGAGAAGCATTGGCTTGTGTTTGGGTATTGTATACATAGCATTGGTGGGGATCAGAACGGACTTGATGACACTCAACAACAATAAGCCTCCCTCATTGACATGACAAAGATAGCCTACTCTGTAATGGGATCATAAACACAGGGTAGGAATTTGTGGCAGTTATGTTAACTTGCGAAGGGGTGGTATTTAACCTGTTGGTCAGGTGGCAGCTTGATGACCTCACTTGGATGTTCGAAGGAGATTAAATAGCTCACTGGAGGCCAAATATATTCTCGGCTTGACTCTCTTTGTGAGACATTCCTGCTCACAAGCCACATGGAGCTATGCTGAGAGAGTCAGGGCCCTGGGATTAGGAGGAGCCACGTGGAGACCCACACGAACATTGATATGGTTCCATCATCACTGGATCCACAAGGCTTTCCACTCACTGGTCTGTTATCTTCCTGCATGCGACATCTTTGCAGGTGTTGCCTGAGTATGAAGAGGAATTTGTAGACTGGTATCAGACATATGAACTAATGCTGGACTTAGGGACTTGATCTGAACTGGGCTGGGGTGTTTTCTTAATATACAATTACTTTTTGATATAAAGGTCTTTCTTATACACATATGAGTGTCTCTGGATTTGTTTCTCTAGTCAACCCAGACTAACACAGAATTATAACACACATTTTTGAGAGACACAATTTAATCTATAACATGGTCTGTGAGGTTTAGAGCACATGGCTACAGTGAGTGTCCCATCTGTGTATCTGAGGAGAAAAACAAATCAAACTTCACTTGGGTTTAAAAAACTACTTTCAAAAAATAAATAAATAAAAAGCTACTTTCAGCTTTCCTTTATAGTCTGATTTAGAGTATGATTCACACATGGAATTCAGAGTCACCAAAGCCTTACAAGGCACATTATTAACTGAACTAGAACATTTTTTAGGGCCTAAAGACACTGTCCTTTTTTTTTTTTTTTTGTGGGCATCACTGCCTCTGGTGGTCGTGGGTGCTACCCATTGCTGCTCCTGAGAGCCGCTGCTGGATTTGAATCACCAAGCCTGCGGGCTGCAGTTCCGCACTTAATCACTTAGGCCACCGGAGCTCAGCCCAACACTGTCCTTTCTTATAGTGGTAATCATATCTATTACTCATACTCTTTACTCTTTAAATACTAAGTACATATTTGAGTCTTGGTGAATGATGCTCTCCTAAGGGGTAAATTTTACATAGAATCAACTAGGTTATTTTGAGGTTTTAGATTTTGAAACTATAATGAGGTCATCTCTAAGCAACTAAGCTTAAAGCTAATGTCATGCTTCATTTGGAATCGTATATTAATTTGTCTCTGATCCATCAATGCTAGGCTTTTAAAAAAAAAGGAGAGTTTGTGAGATGTTCTTGCTACATTATGATAAATGTTGTGCCTCCTGAAGGATATTACTGTGGACAATAAGATAGAAAACAAAATCAATCTGGCCCAGTGTCCAGTGACTTTCTAAGATGAGAAGAAATTTGATGCGAGAATGGAGTAAGACTTTGTGGAGGCTGTGTCATTAGAGTTAACCTTTGGGAACAAATGCAGTGTTGTGGTAGATAATCCTGTGTTAGTTAATGTGTGAGTCTGGGCTGATTAAAGAAACACTCATACGTGCATAAGAAAGGGCTTTATATAAGCAGTAATTGTATACTAAGACAGCATCCCACCCCAGTCCTGATTAAGTCCCTAAGTCCAATATCAACTCATATGTCCAATACCAATCTATAAATGCCTCTTCATAGTCACACAACACATGCAATGACACTGCATGTAGGAAGATAACAGGCCAGTGAGTGGAAAGTCCTGTGGATCCAGTGGTGGTGGAAGCATCTCAGCACAGGCGTGGGCCTCCCTGTGGCTCCTCCAGCCCCAGGGCTCTGGTTCTCTCAGTGTACTGGATTGTCAACAGCAAAATCTCACAGGGAGTGAGCATGCGTCCCACATCCAGAGAGCTATTCATATCTGTAGTGTCTCCAAGTGAGGTCATCAAAGTGTGACCTGATTGACAGACTAAGCTCACCCCTTCACTCGTAATAGTCTCACATGGACACCATGTTATATAACTACCTCAGTGAACTAGAGGAAAGTTCAGAGAAGGTCCATGTATCTAAGCACCTCAGGTTAATAATACAAGTGGTTACTTCTTAGGGTCTCCAATCCTGGAGAAGTTTTTACCCCATTCTGGGCTCAAACCTCATCTGTATGCCACTGGATATCACTTCTGGACATGGGATTGGTGGATGCAGAGGTTACTGGTTTGGATGGTGGCTGGCTGAAGTGGGGTCCTGTCTAATCATTGGTCCCTAGAAAAAGCTAAAAACACAATCCAGTCATAAAGCTCATGACATAAGATACACCCACCCTATTTGCCCAGTTTGGCGGCTTTGCATGTCTGTGATGCACCCCAACAATATCCAATGCCATTGAGTCCATTCTGAGTTAGAGACCCTAAATATGTTTTTATGAATCTGTAAATCATTGCAGCTTTATGTTTCTTCTGCAGAGTAACTGGTGTATTTGAACTGGTCCCTCTTCAGTTAGTAGCCCAACGCTTACCTTGCAGCAGGCATTATAATTGGTTTCACTTAAAGCAGTTTTTTGTGCTTTTTTTTTTAAGGCAGGAGAAACCCTATTATTTTAGTTAGGGCAGGTTGTGCTTCAATAATAATTTTGTGGGCTGACTGTGTTTTCTTCCCGTGGTGACTAAGGCTCATGCAGCAGGCTCCATCTGGAACATTGCTGGTTTCTTGCAGAGAGAGAGGGGGTGGGGAGGAAGGAGAAGGGGAAGAGAAGAGGAGAAAAGAGAAGAGAAGAGGAGGGGGACGTGGAGGGGGAGATACACTGTACCAGGCATTTGTTTCTAAAATTTCTTCTTGGAAGTTACACAAAGCTCTTCTGCTCAGAGACCTTTGGCCAAAGTAAGTCACATGGCCAAGCCTACCACCAATGGTCTGCCAAAGAAAGATCCTCTTCAGCAAACAGCTTGCAATCTTGTACAAAATAATGCTGAATCACCAAAGGAGGCATTTCTCTATTTTATTGTGAACTATTTACCTATTTTACAAATGCAAGAGGACTTCAAAAGTTTGTGAGAAACGGAATGAAAAGACAATAGAATCTTCCCAGGATCTTTTGGAAACCCGCGGATATTGATGATGATGCTATTGTTCATCGCAGCAGACAATGAGAGAGTCTGGAAGGTCGGGGCTGTTGTTCAGGAGGTGATGAAGGATTTGCAGCTGCAATGTCCAGCCAGTTGTCAATGAGTTGATTCCAAATCATGGTGACCCCGTGTGTGTCAGAGGAGCACACGTTTTTTTCCTTTTTATTATCATGCTGTGCGTTGGCCCAAATGTGAGGACTTTTGTCTTCATCATACTGCGTGGTAGTCTGTACTGAGAACTGCAGTCTCTGATTACCCTCACCAAGTAATCGGAGTCCTTTTTGCTTCCAGCAAGCAAGGTTATATCACCTGCATGTTGGAGGTTATTTAGAAGCCTTCCTCTAAGCCTGATGCCCGATTCTTCATATTCTCCAGGTTCCCTGATGATTTCCTCAGCATAACATTACATGAGTAGGCTGAAAGGATATAACCTCGATGAACACCTTTCCTGATTTTAAACCACACTGTCATTCTGTTCAAATGACTGCCTCTTAGTCTATGTTCAGGTTCTTTCTTTCTTTTTAAAATTTATTTTATTGGGGGCCCTTTCACCTCTCATAACATTCCATATGTCAATTATATCGAGTATATTTGTACTATGCTGCCATCATCATTTTCTAAATATCTACTTCCTATTTGAGCTGTTGGTATCAGCTCCTCTTTTTCCCTTCTCTCCTCCCCCTTCCACCTTTGTGACCCCTTGATAAATTATAAATTATTATTGTTTTTCATATCTTATACCAACCGCTGTGTTCCTTCTTCACCCTCATTTTGTTGATCATCCCTGTGTGTATGCGTGTGTATTATGCCTCGATCATTGTGATCAGTTCCCTTCCTCCCTCCACCTTCCCCCTATACTCCTGAGATCACTGCTCCCATTTCTATTCCTGAGGGCATGTGGCAGTCATGTGCTTATGCTAATTTTATGATTGAAATGTAGGGGTGGAGTCTAGCCTGTTAATCTGGAGATAGCCATTGAGTAGCCAATGGGGCCTCTATGTGGGCGTGGCTTTCTCCTGAGACTTTTGGGAAATCTCGCAATCTTTCCCTTGTGAAGATGAGAAGCTATCTTCCCCAGTGGTTGAGAGTTAGTCTCAGAGATGATGAATCACGGACAAGACAAAATGGCAGCGTCCAAGAAGCTGGAGGAGCTGGCGGAGAGACCACATGACTTTGCCCTGATGGAGCCAGATCTCTGAAGCTGGGGTGGCCACATGGAAACCTCTGCCAGCGATGAGTTGCTTCTGCTACCATGGGATGCTGTTGATGGACAATGAACCCTGGAAGTGAGGAGCCATGTGGAGACCCCTGCCAGCGCTGGGATTCTGTACCCGCTGACTTGTAACTTCATGAGTCGGAAGGAGACTTTATGGAGTGATTTTGGGCATATGGGTTAACATCGGACTTATGATTTTGCCTGGACTGGGCTGGGATGTTTTCTCAATTTCCTGTTCCTCTTGTATATAAACCATTCCCTTATATCCATAGCATGTCTATGAAATTTGTTCCTCTAGTCTACCCAGACTAACACAGGGCATTATCTAACTTGGATTCTGTGTGCCCCGAGCACATATCTGCACCAGAGTACATGCTCCGGTCTAGCCCAAACTGAAAGGCAGGACTGGGATCATGGTTGTGGGGGTGGAGATGGGGGGGGGGGGTCAGGTGGAGTGAGGAAGCCTTAAAGAACCTGAGGAGGCTTTTGTTTCATTGGTGCTATATTGTGGCCTGATTGACTCAGCCCTCCCTTGTGATCCTTCTGTAAGGGGATGGCCTATTGTCTACAGATGGGTTTTGGGTCTCTGTTCCAACCCCCCATCATTCTCAACAATGGTCTTCTGGTGCCTATTACCTGATTCACACCTCATGATGGCACAGGCTGGTGTGCTTCTTCCATGTAGAGTTGTTGCTTCTCAGCTAGATGGCTGCTTGCTTCCATTCAAGCCTTTAAGACCCCAGATGTTATATCTTTTGATAGCTGGGCATCATCAGTTTTCTTCTCCACATTAGCTTATGTACCCATTTTGTCTTCATTGGTTGTGTCAAGAGAGTGAGCATCGCAGAATGCCAGGCTGTTAGAAGAAAGTGTTCTTACATTGAGGAAGGCCTGAGTAGAGACCAGGAGTCCATCCATTACCTCAATGTATTGCCATATAAATATTATAAGTACATTGACCAATACCTCTATTTTTATAAATTAATATATTTACATAAGTACACACCTATGTTTATACCTTTGGTCATTGCTTTGCTTCCCAGATCTTTCTTCTGTTTCCTTTCACCTTCCTCCTGCCCTACCATCATGCTCTGCTCTCTTTTCTGCCTCTTAGTAATTCCTGTCAGCTAGATAGCTATGACTCTAACACCACTGGAATCTCTGTCACCCTCATGTTGCTTTTAATTCCCTAGTTGCTCCCCTGACTATAGCATTGTTTGCTCACCACTTCTTTCCTCCACCATCTTCTCTGAAACTGTCGGTACTATTGCTTTCTCCTTGGGTTTCATTCCCAGGCCTATCTTATATTAGCAGGCAAAACAACAATAACAGAGACAAAACAAAAGATTGAATAAGAAAAGAAAAGACAAAGACAAAAAACAAACAAAAAGCTAGCAAACAAATCCTGGAAAGCATGGATTATTGTGGATCTGTCTGCTGACCTTTATGACAATCTCCCCACAAGTCCTGTGGGGTTCTCTTAGTCTATGTTCAAGTTCTGTGTGAGCACAATAAAGTGTCTTGAATTCCCATTCTTCTCATTGTGATCTATGGTTTGTTATGATCCACAGACTTGAATGCCTTTGCATAGTTGATACAACACAAGCACAAATCTTTCTGATATTCTCTGCTTTCAGCCAGGATGCCCCTGATGGCAGCTAGGATTCTCATTCAAGGTCTTCTTCTGAGTTTCTCTTGAATTTCTGATGTTTCCTGTCAACATATTGCATTAATCATGTTGTTGTTAGGTGCCCTTGACTCTGACTCATAGCGACTCTACATGCAAATAAAGGTCCTGTGAAAATCCTCACAATGATGTTTGAGCCAGTTATTGAAGCTACTTTGTCAATCCATCTTGTTAAGGACCTTCTCCCTTGTCGTCCCTCTACTTTACCAAGTATCCTGTCCTTCTCCAGGGACTGGTCTCTTCTGACAGGTCGAAAGTATGAGACAAAGTCTCAACATCCTTGTCTCTAAAGAGATTCTGGCTGCACTTGTTCTAAGACACATCTGTCTGTTCTTTTGGCAGTCCATAGTATTTTCAATATTCACCAGCACCATGATTCAAGTGCATAGGTTTTTTATTCTATTGTCCTTATTCAATGTCAAATTTTCGCATGCATCTGAGGTAATTAAGAATACAAAGATTTGAGACGGGGCATTTTGGTCCTCAAAGTAACATCCATGCTTTCAACACTTTAAAGAGGTCTTGTGCAGATTGACCCATGCAATGCAACTTTTGGTCTCTTGACTACTCCTTCCATGAGCATTGATTGTGGATCTAAGCAAGATGGAATTCCTGACAACTTCAACAAATAGATGCATTGGTCTATGTGAGAGGACTTTTGCTTTCTTTACCTTGAGTTGCCATTCAATCCTGAAGGCTGCTATCCTTGTTCTTCATCATCAAGTATTTCAAATCCTTCTCATTTTTCAGCAAGTAAAGTTATGTCATCTGCATATCTTCAGTTGTGAATAAGCTTTCTCCAACCCTGATGCCACATTCTTCTTCATATAATCCAGCTTCTCTGATTATATGTCTGCTCAGTAGACAGATAGAATCAGTATGGTGAGAGGATGCAACATCAATACACATCTTTCTTGATTTAAAATCATTATTCCAAACAAGCATTACCTTGTTCTCTTCATTGAATAATTTCCTCTTGTTCAATGCACAGTTTCTGCGTGAGCACAACACAGTGTTCTGGGATTCCTATTTTTCTTAAAGATATCTTTAGTCTGTTACAATTCACAGGGCTAAATGTTTTTATATAGTCAATGAAACAAAAGTAAAGGTCTTTCTGGCATTTTCTACTTTCTGTCAAGATCTATCTGAAGTCAGCAATGCTATTATTCGTTCGAAGTCATCTTCTGAATCCAGCCTGAAACTCTGGCAGTTCCCTGTCAATGTATTATGGCAACCTTTGTTGGATGATCTTCAGTAAAATTTTACTTGCATATGATAGCAATGGTATTGTTCTGTAATTTGCACATTCTGTTGGTTCCCCTTTCTTTGTAATAATTGCACACATGGATCTCTTCCTATCAGTTGATGTGTCAGTTCAGGTAGACTAGAGGAACAAATTCATAGACACGTATATGGATAGAAGGAAAAGGTTTATATACAAGAGGACTGGGACATCGAGAAAGCATCCCAACTCAGTCCAGTTCAAAGTCATAAGTCCGATATTCGCCCATGTGCCCGATACCAGTCTACAATGTCCCCTTTTGACTCAAGAAGTCACAGACCAGTGGGTGCAGATTCCCAGTGCTGGGAGGGGTCTCCCCATGGCTCCTCGCTTCCAGGGCTCAGGGTCCATCAAGAGCATCCAGTGGTGGTAGAGGCAACTCAGCGCTGGCAGGGATCTCCATGTGGCTTCTCCAGCTTTATAGGTCTGGTTCCATCTGGGTAAGGCCATGTGGTTTCTCCTCTGGCACCTCCAGCTTCTCAGACGCTGCCATCTTGTCTTGTCCATAGTTCGTTGTCTCTGAGACTAACTCCCAACAACTGGGGGGATAGCTTCTCATCTTCACGAGGGAAGCATCGCGAGATTTCCCCGACGTATCCGGAGAAAGCCATGTTCACACGGAGGCCTCATTGGGTACTCAATGGCTATCTCCAGATTAAGAGACTAGACTCCACCCCTACATCTCAATCATAAAATTAACATAAGCACATAACCCCCAAGTTGACCAAGTAGCTATCTTCCAAACGGTGAGGCACAGATGATTGAGTGCTTCCAGGGATTCATTATATGGTTGAAACATTTCAGCTTCTTTATTATCAATTCCTGGAACCTTGTTTTTGGCTAATGCTTTCAGTGTAGCTTGGACTTACTCCATCAGTACCATTTTTTTTCTTGCTCATATGCTACCTCTTGAAATAGTTGTAAATGTTGTCCAGTTATTTTGGGTATGGTGGCTATGTATTGATTGAATCTTCTTTTGGTGCTTGCTACATCATTCGTATTTTGCCCATAGACTTCTTCAATGTTTCAACTTAAGGCTTGAATTTTTTTCGTAAGCTATTTCCATTTTAGATGTGCCGAACATGTTCTTCCTTTTGGGTGTAAAACTGGAAGTTCCCTTCAGCTTCAGACAGAACTAGGCTCAGATCTGCCTTTGAAATACCATAGGCCAGTGCCAGCGAGGTACCTCCTTTGCCTCTCGAAAGTTCACTTTTCTCACTGTAAAATGGAGATAATTGTACCAGCCTCTGGAGATCAGAGGCAACACGTGCAGGTTGCTTTGTCAAATAGCACACACCCAGGTGTGTAGAAATATTTCCAAAAGGAAAGGCAGGGATATTGAAAGTTTGAAAGGATAGCACGTAAGGGAGTATGTGTGAAGTTTGAGAGTGAGGCAGGACTCGAAGGAAATGCCAAGGTTTCCAATGTGGGAGAATGGAAATGCTCATTACTGCCTCAAGAACTAGCGATGGGTGGGGGAGAGGGAACATTGAGTCTGTGATCCTAGGAGGACCGTGTGGATGTCTAAGATTCATAGAAATTCTATGATTCCTAGACTTCTAAGATGCTTAGAAATCAACCCTGAGTATTTGTGGACAGATATCTATAAGCCAGCATTTGGTAATTGTGTAAATAGATAGCTCCTAACTCCAGCAGAAAAAAAAATGGGTTTTGTTCATTTAAGCACATGAATATGTGCATGTGCATGGTCATGCATACACACACACAGACACACATGCCTGCAGACCTTTGAGAACTTGAAGTAGAGTCTAGTCTCCATGCTAAAGTTCCTTTAGGACAGTGGCCTTTGAGCATGAGTTTCTAAAACCGGATGGCTTGTTAAAACACAGATAGCTAAACTCTACTACAAGAATTTCTGATTCCTCAGGTCTAGGGGCCTGAGATGTGGCATTTCCCTGGAGATGTTGCTGCTATGCAGGTTCATGGATCATACATTGAGAACTGCTGTCTTAGACTGTTAGGAGGCCCCATAGGTAACTGCAGAGGCCCTGGTGATGTCATGGTAAAAAAAAAAAAACCCAGTTGCTAAGGGGAGCAAAGCGATGAAGCCCCCCAGGAATCCCCCAAATAGAATCAGTGGGCAGGGCCTGGCACTTCATCAGATCTAATTGGAATAAAATGACAAGGGTCAGCACACAGACTTGGAACAATTTATAGGCTTTTTAATTTTTCTTCTTTTTTCTCTTTTCTAGCCATACAAGAGAAGCAGGATAACCAATCCCAAAGAGAAAATAATGGGGCCAACAGCTCTGAGGGTACATGGGAGAGGAAGAGGCAGGAGAAAGGGAGTGGGAAGCCAACAAACCCAGCAACAAGGTAACAGCAAGCAATCTCAAATCGATGGTGAGGAGGGCACCGAAGGCCTGGTAGGGGTTAATCAAGTGCAATGTGGCTGAGAGAAAGCAATGAGAGTTGAATGAAGGGCGAACATGATTGTGGGACAGGAGGACAGTAAAAGGAAATAGAGGAAAGAATTAGTAGGCAAAAGACATTTATACAGGTACACATATAGGCATGCCCATATGTAAATATATTGATATGGATCTAGGCCTATGTACATATATCTAAATGTTAAGTATTAAGGTAGCAGACAGACATTGGGTCCCACTCCCTCAATGCAAGAACACTTTGTTTTAATAACCCACCATTCTGTGATGCTTACCTTCCCAAAATGATCATTGAAGTCAAAATGGGTGCAAAAGCAAATGTGGTGAAGAAAGCTGATGGTGCCTAGTGTTGAAATTACCTAATCTGTTGTCATTTTGAGGATTACAGATGTAGGGATAGAGTCTAGCCTGTAAATCTGGACCTAGCCAATGAGACCTCTGTGTGGGCATGGCCTCCTGGGAATTCTGGGAAATATGGTAATTCCTTCTTGAAGGTGGAGACACTGTCTCTTTCAGTTCACTTCCTTGGTGACTTTCTACTGACAAGGTTCACTCCCTGTGGAGAAGACACACGTAACTACTCTAGTGCTCAGAGCTGGACAAGTCACACTGTGCAACCAGACCTCTGAAGCAGGAGAAGCCACAGCGTGACCCCTGGCAGCACTGAGATGCTTCTACCACTACTGACTTTGTACCTACTGGCCTGTGATCTTCCTGCATTCAGCTTCATTGCCGATGTTTTGTGAGTCTGGACTTTGTGGGACTTTGTAGATTACTGTCAGGCATATGGGCTAATATCAGACTTAAGACCTTGAACTGAACTGGGTTGGGATGTATTCTTAATGCATTGCTGTTCTTGTATATAAACCTCTTTCTTATACACATACGCAAGTCTAAGAATTTGTTACTGTAGTCTATCCGGACTAACATACCTGGCTATTAAGAGTTACAGTGTCTGGGATCTTACAGACTTGAAGGTAAAGAAGTAGCCACCTGAAAGAGAAGCAGCAGCCTCACATGACACATGAGGTGTCAACGGGATCAGGTATCAGAAGATCCCAACCAAATAAATATATGAATGCAAATGAAGGGAGACCCAAAGTCCATCTGTAGACAATTGAACATTCCTTTACATAAGGATCACAAGGGAAGAACAAGTCAGCCAGGATGCAGTATAGCACAAATGAACACACAGCATTTCTCTAGTTCTTTAATGCATCCCCCTCACCCCCACTTTCATGCCCACAGTTCTACCTCATAAATCTGGTTAGTCTGGAGTATATACACTGGTACAGATAAGAGCTCTCAGGACACGGAATCCAGGACAGATGAACCCCTCAAGAACAGCAATTGGAGTAGCAATACCAGGAGGGTAGGGCGAAGATGGGAGATGGAGGGGGAGACATGGGAACTGACAAAAATAGTAGACATGTGACCCCTCCCAGGAGGAGGAGCAACAGAAACATGGGTGAAGAGAGATAGAGATCAGTGTAAGATATGAAAATAGTAATAATTTATCAGGGGTCCATGAGGGTGGGAGGGTGGGGGAGGGAGGGGAATAAAAGGAGTGAATACCAAGGCCTCAAGCAGAAAGAAAATGTCTTGAAAATGATGATGGCAACATATGTACAAATGTGTTGGATACAATTGATGCATTGATTGATATAAGAACTGTAAGAGCCCCCAATGAAATGGCTGATTAATTAATTAGTTAAAAAAAAACAACCCCAAACTCAATTGCTAACCAAAAAACCCGGAGAAGGACATCATGTTAGGTAAAGTGGAAGGGCCATGGAAAAGAGGAAGACCCCAAAGGAGAAGGATTGACCCCATGACTGTGACAATGAGCTCGGGCTCAGGAATAGTCTAAGGACCATGCACAGGACCAGGCAGTGTTTCATTCTGGCATGGCTAGCCTTGCTGTGGGTCTGTATCAACTCAATGACATCTACCAACCACACAACCCAAAAGCCAGTGATTTGAACCCACCGTGAAAGACAGACGTCTCTGGAAGAGCAGAGGAAGGGCGGGGAGGGAGAGAAAGGACAGAAGGAATGAAGGAATGAAGAAAGGCAGACAGTCTGCTCCTGGAAAGATGTGCAATCATCTGTAAGACATTTCTGCTCTTCCTCTATAAAAATAAAGTAGATATTTATATAGATCTATACGAGTTGGCAGCAACTTTTTGGCAACTGTTCCCACTCAGCCTTTGCACACTCATTTATTTATTTTGCTCTTCACTTGCCCACCTTGCCCAGGGCCATTATTTTAACTGGAAAGTTGCTCTAAGCCTAGCTATTTCTCTGCAGAAACGCTGAGGGAAGAACACTCTTGAGTGTTTTATTTCCAAGCATAGAATGTTCTGGCCGGGGGTTCAGAACCCCCTGGCGCAGTTTACACATCAAGAATGCTGCCGGCAGAAAAGCCCAGCTCAAGCCTCCCATTCCTCCAGAAATGGTGCCCAGATCATAAGTTTTTTATTTCATTATTATTTTCAAGAAACAGAAAGTAATTTATATTTATATTATGCGGTTGGCATGTATAGTAAAAGGATGGGGGCACATGGGATATAAGTGATGTGAGGGACTGTGGGCAGCATCTCTGAGATCTGGTGGCCCCAGATTACACACAGGGATTTTAGCGTGGTCTGTCGGTCAGTCATTTGCAATGGAGCTGGAAGCTGGAAGCCTCTGCACTTGAGCAGCCTCTACCTTTAAGTAAGGCTCAGAGTAGACTTAGAAAATGCTGATGCCACAGACAAGAGTGATTGCATTAATATAATTGATCCTCATGTCCAGAACAAGATTTAGGGAGCTGGCCTTTTGAGAGTACACAGCAGATTGCGGGGAGGTTGGCAGGAATTCAACTTGACAAATGTGGAGTAGTTTTTGATTTGTAATACCCCTGGTTTATAATTCATAGAATGATAGGTCTTTGGCCTATGAACCTCATGGAACTGAGAGCCAGGGTGAGCTAAAAATGAAAACTAATGACCATGAAAAATTAATAGTAAAATTAATTATCAGAAATAAAATTTATGATCATAAAATTATGCTAACTGGGTCTTGACCACATCTCTCAATAGTCTCACTTGGGTAGGATCCACAGCAACTGAGGGTATACTTGTCCTTTGAGATCAATGACAATGAAGGTAGGGATGGAAGGAATACTATCCTTAACCTCCTCTTAATAACCTATTATATGCTGAAGGAACATTGAATTGTTACAGGGGATGGAATAATTTGAGAAGTCTAATGATGACTGTGTTAAGCTGAGTTGACTCAAGAAATCCAGTGACACTCATGTATGTATAAGAAAGAGCTTTATATCAAGAAGTAATGATATCTCAAGAAGGCATTCCAGCCCAATCGAACTCAAGTCCATAAATCTGATGCCAATCCATAAGTCCCTCTTCAGACGCATGCAGCCACATGCAACAATGCAGAATGTAGGAAGCTATGTGGATCCAAGCTTGGTAAAAATATGGCAGGGCTCCAGCAGCTCAGGGTGGCCAGTAAGCAGGGAGGTGAACGGGGAGATACTGAAAAGGTGGACCCCAGGGTCCCCCACTTATAAGAAGGCCACACTCTCAAGCACATGGTCTCAAGTTGTGACCTGATTGCCAGCTTAACTCCTCCCCTAGCCAGGAGTGTCTGCTTGACATAAAATCATCTGACAACCACAATGATGGTATTAGTTCATATAATCAATGGGATTGACTTATCCATGTGAAGACTGTAAAAGTGTCAAATGCTTTGTTATCTATTTATTTACCAGAATTAAGAAATGAGCACTGTGAGCAAAGACTGCACCAATTAAATATCCTGTAGTACTTACAGTTAGCCTAGATGTAATAATTTATTTTAATTTACCACAAACTACATAAAAATGTTTATTTATTCAATGGACTGTCTAGTTACTAGACTCTGCAGAAACATATACCCTTTCTTAAGGATTTCATCTTGCTTTATTTCATCAGCAAGCAAGGCTGTGTCATGCATCACAGGTTGTTAAATGTCCTTCTTCCAGTTCCCTTACCTCATTTTTCTTCAAGTACACCAGTGTCACCAATAATTTGCTCTGCATACAGTCTGAGTAAATATGGTGAAAGTCTGCAACTCTGACTCACATCTTTCCTGAATTTGAACTATTTCCAACATTCTCTTGTCCTGTTTAAATGACTATCTCGTGATCCACGTACAGTTCTACAGGAGCACAATGCATGTTCTGCAATGTCCATTTTCCCCAGTGCTATCCATTTGTTATGATATACACCGATGAATGACTTTGCAAAGTCAATAAAACACAAGTAAATATCTTTCCTGTCCTTTTCACAGGCCACAGTACTTTCAATAGTATTCCCCAGCACTACAATTCAAGTGCATTTATTCTTCTTTGGTCTTCCTTATTCTATGTCAAATTTTCACATGCATACGATGCAATGGAGAATATCCTACCTTTGGTCAGGTGCACCTTAATTCTCAAAGCACCTTCCTTGCTCTTCAGTACTCTCAAGAAGTCTTTTGTAACATGCTTGCCTCATGCATGATGTTTTTTGAGCTCTCTCAACTGCTGTTTCCGTGAGTATTGATTGTGAATCTAGGTAAGACAGGTTTTTTGGAACAACTTCATCCTTTTCTCCACTTCTGCTGTTTCTTATTGGTCCACTTGTCAGGATTTTGGTCTTCCTTACACTGAGTTGGAATCTATACTGAAGCCTGAAATCCTTGATCTTCATCAGCAAGTGCTTCACTTTCGGCCAGGAGCCTGTGTTTTCTGCACACCACAGCTTGTTGATAAGCCTTCCGCCAATCGGGAGTCATGCTCTTCTTTATATAACCCAGCCTCATGGATGATCTACTCAGCATATAGATTGAACAAATATGGTGAAATGATAAAGCCCTGAAGCACACGTTTCCTGATTTTAAACCATGTTGTGTACTCTTGTTCTCTTGGTACAGCTGCCTCTTAATCCATAAACAAGTTTCAGATGAGTAAAATGAAGTGTTTTGGAATTCTTATTGTTCTCAAGGTTTTTCATAGTTTATTGTAGTCCACTCAGTTGAATGCCTTTGCATAGTCCATGAAATGCATACATCTTTCTCTGCTTTGAGGCAAGATCCATCTGACATCAACAATGCTATCCCTTGTTCCATGTTCTCTTCTGAAATTTGACCAGGACTTCTGGCAGTTTTGCATGTGCTAGTGTTCAAAATTTCCATTTTCTATGGAGTCACTTTTCTTTACAATGGGCACAAATGTGAATCTCTTCCTTTCACTCGGCCAGGTATCTCTCTTCTAAAATTTGGTGCACAGAGAAGTGAGTGCTTCCGGTACTTCATCCCCTTGTTGAAACACTTCAGTTGGCGACTGTCAAGTTTTTGAGCATCGGTTTTTGGCTAATGCATTAAGTACTGTTGGGTTTTCATCCTTCAGTATAATTGGATATCTATCACATATTCCCTGTTGAAATGATTGAATGCTGGCCAATTTTTTTTTAATACTATGACTCTGTGTATTTCTTCTATCTTTTGATACCTCTGGAATTATTCAATATTTTGCCCACAGCGTCTTTCAATACTGTTACTAGAGACTTAAATATTTCTTAACATTTTTTAGCTTGAGATAGGCCAGATATGTTTTTCCTTTTTTTGCTTTCTTACTCCAGGCTTTTGCAAATTTCTATGTGTAAGTAAATTTTTAAGTAGCTTCATAAGTGGGTAAAATAAAGAAAAAACTTCTTTTCCTCCTATTATCATTTTCATTGCTGCAAATGCACTTTGATTTCTCTCTCAGTATACAATATTATTTAAAATAGATTGACACTAGTAATTTAACCAAAGGGATTTCTTCAATGAATTTGTCATCTTCATTTTAGAAATCTGATCTGAATGATTTCTCCCTAATGTCTAACTGAATGCTTTCTCCCTAATGTCTAACTGTTTTCTTTTCAAGGATTTTAGTCATTCATTTGCTTCAAGGAAACATTATGTGGTTCCCTTGATCAATAAGTATTTAAATTTCTGAGAAGACTTGCCAAAGCTGGACATTTCACTAGAAATCTAATGTAGACTTTATTTTTTAAATATTAGATAAGAGCTATTGTACACATTCGGCCTTTATTCAAGTACACCCTCAACGCAAGAACATTTTGTTCTAATAACCTGACATTCCATGATGTTCACCTTTCTGATGTGATCACTGAAGACAAAATGGGTGCATAAGCAAATGTGGTGAAGAAGTCTGGTGTTGCCTGGCTGTCAAAAGATATAGAATCTGGGATCTAAAAGCCTTGATGATAAATAAGCAGGCACCATCTAGCTGAGAAGCAACAAAGCTCACATGGACGAAGCACACCAGTTTGTGTGATCATGAGGTGTTGCTATGATCAGGTATGAGGCATCAAAGAACAAAAACATCATATCAGTGTGAATCATTGGGAGGGTGGAGTGGAGACCCAAAGCTCACCTGTAGACAACTGGACACCCCCTTATAGAAGGGTACAAGGAATTGAGAAGCCAGAAATATACAACGTTCCTCTAGTTCTTTAATATTCCCCCACCCCTTATCATAACCTCAATCCTAACTTACATATCCAGCTAGACCAGAGCATGCACACTGATACAGACAAGAACTGGACATACAGGGAATCCCGGACAGATAAACCCCTCAGGACCAACAATGAGAATAGTGATACCAGAAGGAGAAGGGGAAGTTGGGATGGAAAGGGGAAATTTATCACAATGATCTGCATAGAGCCCCCAGGGGGACAGACACAGAAAAGTGGGTGAAGGGAGACAGTGGTCAGTGTAATATATGAAAAACATTTTAAATAAATTATCAAGGATTTATGAGGGAAGGAGGGAGGGTGGAGAAGGGAAGGGGGTAAAGAGAAGCTGATACAAAGGGCTCAAGTAGAAAGTAAATGTTTTGAGAATGATGATGGCAACAAATATGCAAATGTGCTTGGCACAGTGGATGTATGTATGGATTGTGATAAAAGCTGTATGAGCTCCCAATAAAATGATTAGAAAACAGAGAGTTTTGTCCTACAGTGATTCCTAGAACCCTCAGCTCTCTTCTATCAAGAAGTGAGTGTACTTGTTCCTATACTTTATTTTCTATTTTAAGCCAGTGACAAACATCTTTAATCTACAACAACAACTTGGCTGTATAAAAATAGTTTTTAATAAGTGGTGGTGGTGTGTGCAATTGTGTCAGAGTGAAGCTAGTTAGGTTGAGGAATTTTCCACCAGACTCAAGAGCCCTAATGGTCTGAACAATGCAAGCAAGAACAATATTATCAGAGGTGCCTAATCAGTTGAAGAGAGAAAAAACCCTCCCCTAATTTTCACTAATGGTCTCTTTTGCAGAGGTTATTTTTTTTTCAGCTACAGACTCCAAATTGGTGACAGCAGACCCAGGAGCGAGCACCAAGAAGGTGACCATGGCTGACTCCAGAATCTTAAGATTCATGTCAAAGCACTAAAAATTACACAGCAACTAGGGCATCTGTGCTACACAGAGCCATTTCTGAATCAAGGAACCTGTTGACTGCTAGAGTGCCAAACGATAGACCTGCCCCTTTCGCGAATAATGCATAATACTTCCCAAGTTCCTGCATAGGACTAAACTTCCTCTTCCCCACTGACTTAAAAATTCTCTAACGTCTTTATTCTGGGAGGCAATGTCCTAAGGATTATCTCCCTATCTCCTTCCTTGCTAGCAGGTAAATAAAATCATCTTCTGCTGAAGCTCCACAAGGCTTTATGCTATTCTTAAAAGTAGAGAGCATCCCTTGAGTTCAGTAACAATTTGGGAAAATGCAGATTATGAACTAGGCAACATTCCTGTCTCCTCTGTTTGAAGAAACCAGTCCAATTTTTGTTCGAGTTTTAGCAAAATTCCACCCGGAGTCATATTATGACTTTAAGTGGGGGTGGGGGACTCCTTTCAGCTCCCTTAAAACATTTTGAAGGAAAAGGAAGGGTGGTTGACAGGCAAAGTTGTTAAATGTTACATCAGAAGCTGAAAAGTCATTGCATGCAAAATAATTCAAACTCCAATGAGAGCACTCAGGAGGGACTTTTCAGAATGAGAGGGGAAATGTCAAAGCTGCGGCAATGGAGAGAAAAGTCAAATAGAGGGTGGAGGTCTTCCCTGAGAAGCAAAGGGCTGCTCTGCCTTTTTGCCTCCTTGACCATCTGCTTTTAAAGTTCGGGGCGGGGAAGATGACAAATCTGAGAGAAGATAGATGTCGAGCAAACAGGGGAAACTGCTGGCTGAGCAAGAACTGCAGGGGCAGAGGGTGAGAGGTTCTACCGTGGGCTAAAAAGGATCTGAGAACAGGGAGAAAAGCTGCCAACAGCAGGCATGTGAATTAAGGAGGATGACCTTACAGAAATAGAAAAAATGACCTCTCTCTAAAATCTAGAGAGAAAAGATGATATTAACCAGTAAGAGGAAAAAATCATTGCATAGTGGAGTATGAAAAGACCTTAGAGATCATGAGACCCAACCACTGCATTTTATAGATGAAGCAATGACTAAGTGGGTGAGCCATGGGGCTCCCAATTGGCCAAGCACAGTATAATCTATTTGCATTGGAATGAATATAAAATCATCTCCCTATTTTAAAAAAGCTATTGTGCAGACCTAGAAGATACTTTCTCTATCTTGTGGCTTGCAGTAAAACCTTGGGAACACATACCCTTGTTTGAGAAACACCAGGTTAATTGAGTTGGCCAAGAGTTACCGGTATTTCTTGTTTCATGAAATGACTTTAAATTTTGTTCTTAAGTTTTGGGAGAGAAATATCATCAATATGATGTCAGGCAAAATCTCTATACATTTAAATCAATTTGAAACAAGTTGGTAAGCCATTTGAGCAATGTTGTGACATGCAGTGAGGAGACAGCATGGAACAGGGTGCTGGAAGATGAGGTCTTTCATTGCTTACACTCAAACATCAAGTTTGCTAGGTCAGCTATGGATGGTCTTCTAGCCTCCTGCTTTGTCTCATTCCAGGTGATCTTCTGCACTACCCCTCAGTGGCCTTTGGAAAGTGTAAACCTGGTTATATTACTCTCTCACTGTTGCAGTTGACTGAGCTGAGGAGAGATACTGCCTGTACCCTCCATGTCCTCATCTTTCTTTCTCATTTGTAGTTGTCCTTCCATCTGCATATGCCCAAGCTCTAAGGATCTTTCATATATATATATATATATATATATATATGTTTTGGGGGCATCACTGCCCTCTGGTAGCGGGAATAGGAGGCCCAGCCTTTGCTCCTGTGGAGCTGGAATTGAACCTCCATCCCAGTGGGCCGCAGTCCCATGCACAACCACTACACCACTGGGACTCCGCCCTCTAAGGATCTTTCTTTCCAAGTTTATATAAGAGCTTTATTACCATATTTTACACAGTCCCTGTTGTTCAATTCCATCAAGTGAGGTTATGCAATCATCACTGCTACCATTTCCCTATTCTCTTCTTCCCCTTCACCTCCTTTCCATATCCTCAGGGAATGATTACTCCTGTAACTCTTTCTGAAAAGTTACCTATCCTAATTTTCTTGGACTGCATAAACTTAAATATCCAAATGAACATATGCAAATCCAGCTAGATTGATGGTGTAAAAGAAGTATCTTTTATTACTTGTACATCACCAGGCCAATGTCAGGTCTCTGCAGCATTGCTAACTGTTCTCTTCTGCCTTGGTTGTTTTCTCAGGTCCCCCTTTCTCCTCCCCCCCATCTAAAGAATGTCTACTCATATCTCTAGACTCAAATAAGTCCTTTATTGGTTCTCTAAGTTAATATTGGCATCTCTCTAATGGTGTCTGTCTAACTCAACTCTGTACACACAAGTTATAACACCTATAATATTCTATTGCATTTGTTTGTTTATATACTTAAGCTATACCACTGGTTTTCAACACATATAATACACAGACGATTATTTAGAGATTTTCTTTTTTCTTTTTTTTTTTTTTTACATTTTTTTGGGTGGGAGGCATCACTGCTCTCCGGTGGTGGGAGTAGGAGGCCCAGCCCCATTGCTGGAATTGAACCTCCATCCCAGTGGGCTGCAGTCCCGCGCACAAACACTATGCCACTGGGGCTCAGCCCAAGATTTTCTTTAAATATAGAACTACTTGACCTCATCCCAAGAAATTCTGATTCTGTCAGTGGGTACCAGGAATCTGCATTTTTAACAAGCCGATGATAGAATCCTTTTGCATTTGGAGAATATGGCATTAGGCCCCAAACAAACCGGAAGTTGCTCAATACTTGAACCTCATTGAGATTTCAAGATTGCTAAGGATCTTGGTGGTTATGCATTAGGCTGCCAGCTGCAAGTTTGACAGTTCAAAACCTCTAGCCATTCTGTGGGAGAAAGACAAGGTTTTCTACTCCTGCAAAGAGTTACAGTCTTGGAAACATGCAGGGACACTTCGACCCTTCCTCACAGGGCTACTGTGAATAAGGACAGAATAGATTCAATGGCAGTGAGATTGTTTTGTTGCTGTCCCAGTCAAAGTAGATGGAGCAGCTTGTTGATCGTGCATTGAGTTGCTAACCACAAGGTAAGCAGTGAAGTAGTTTGAAACCACCAACTGTTAGATGGAAGCAAGAGAAGGTGTTCTATTTTTGTGAAGAGTTACAGTCTCAGAAACTCCAGGAGCAGTTCTGCCCTGTCCTGTAAGGTCACTATGAGTAGAAATTGACTGGTGGGCAGTTTTTTTGTTTGTTTTTTTTTTTAGTAAAAATAACACTCAATCTATCATCACCTAGTGGTTACTTGCCTAAATTGCAGGTATATTTATTTAATGATTTTATTGGGGGGGCACTCTTAAAACTCTTATCACAAGAGGCCTCATTTGCTTAAAAGTGGGCATCACAAGTCTAGCCACACTTATGACAACCTTGAAACTCTCAGTTGAAGTTCCCCATATTGTAACAAGGGAGTTTAAGGTGTTCACAATTTATTAATGGCAGCATTCCTCATACAGGCCAAGAAGGTAGTGCCTCACACAGGTTCTGTATTTTGCCTTTGCTTTCTCTAGGGTAGCTGTCATAGTATCCCCTTCTAGAGTCACTACGATGCTAACCGTGTTTCTATAATACTGGAAGTGTAGATGGGGTAAGTGACAAACTGTGGAAAGATCCGGACACTTCAGGATTCCTTACCTTTCGATCCCTTACTTAAAATTGTATTGAGTAATCTAAGGTTACGCAGGTTACCAAGTTCATTCACTTACCTTTCAGAGTGACACATTGTGGCTCTTACAGGATAGTAAGATAGCCAGAAACTGTGATCCTATCTGGCCATTTACTGGTCTTTTCATTTTCATCGCTCTCTTCATTACTTTAGGGTGGTTATTTGGATTTCTACTGAATATTCATTCTCTCCTTTCTAACGCAGCATTTTGTTTGAGGCATCAATGAGCCCAGCTGTAATACCCAACATACCTATAATAGCCAACATATCAGTTTCCACAAAGTAAATTTGTTTCCTGGTGATGCAAATGTGTGCCAGGTAGAAAGAACTGTACTCGTAGTGTGTGGAGGCAGATAGCCAGGTTTTTATTCTGAACGATCTCAAAGTAAACCTGAACCTCCAACCTTTCATTTAGCAGTTGAGTGTATTAATCATTTGTGGGCACGTGCGCGCGCGCACACACACACACACACACACACACCTGTCTCCTCCTTGCATATGAGAGTGGCCAAATGTCCCCATTCTTTTGCAATAAGATATACGTGGACCTTGTTAAGTGGAGTTTTGTGAATGCTCTTTTGGAAAGGGCAGGTCCAGTAGGCTTCATTATTTGCATTTTAAAAATTTCACCCCTTATTTTTCACTCTTCCACCTTATTTCAGCCTCATATATATAGTGGGCAAAAGTGAGAGGCATCCAAGCTTAACCCCCTGCTGGCCAGTCGCCTCATGGAGGAAGGGGAGAACTGTCTCACAGGGCTTCCCAGGCAGTCATTCTTAAAGGGGCATACTGGTGCCTCTTTCCCCCATAGAGTGACTGATAGGTTTGAGCCATTGGCTTTTCACAATAGGGTTCTTTATGCTGCCAGCGTTCCTTATGAAGGGGAAATTTTCACCTAAGGAAGAGATAGGAAGAAATGAAAAGTCAAATTCCTTGACTGGTTGCCTCATTCTTGGATTACATAACCCAGGATTTCTTGAACATGAGGATCACAACTCCTTGTTTGCATAAGATCCCATGGACAGATCAGGTGTTGGGCATCAAAGACCCAGAACCAGAAGTTTATATTAATATGAATGAGGGGGGGGCACAGAGTGGACACCCAAAGCCCATCTGTGGGAAACTGGACATTCCCTTACAGAAGGGTTGTAGGGAGGAGACAAGCTAGTCAGGGTGCGGTATAGCACTGATGAAACACACATGTTTCCTTTATTTCTTTATTTCTTCCTCTTCCCCCCCTTAACCCCCTGTTCCTCCCCCCACACACACTATCATGACCCTAATTCTACCTTACAAATCTGGCTAGACCAGAGTACGTATACTGGTATGGATAAGAACTAGAAACCAAGGGAATCCAGGACAGAAAAACCCCTCAGGACCAATAATGAGAGTAGCGATACTAGGAGGGTAAGAGGGAGGTGGGGTAGAAAGGAAAACTGATAAAAGATATCTACATAACTCCTATTCCTGGGAGATGGACAACAGAAAAGTGGGTGAGGGAAGACATCCAACAGTGTAAGGCATGGAAAAGAATAATATTTTATAAATCATCAAGGGTTAGTGAGGGACGGAAGGGGAAAACAAGGAGCTGATACCAGGGCTAAAGTAGAAAGAAAATATTTTGAGAATGATGATGGCAACAAATGTACAAATGTGCTTGACACATGGATATATGTATGGATTGTGATAAGAATTGTACAAGCCCTCACCCCCCCCCCCCCGAAAAAAGAATAAAAAAAGAGCTGGAAGCACAGGAAATTCAGGACAGATAAAGTCCTCGGGACCAATAATGAGAGTGGTGATATCAGGATGGGAAGAGGAAGGGGGCAGGGCAGGGGGAGACGATCACAACGATTGACCTATAACCCCCTCACAAGCGGAATGGACAGCAAAAGTAGGTGAAAGAAGGCAGCGGTCAGTGTAAGATGTGAATTTTTTTATTATAAATTATCAAGGGTTCATGAGAGAGGGAGGGATGAGCTGATACCAAGGGCTCAAGTAGAAAGAAAACATTTTGAAAACGGTAATGGCCACATATGTACGAATGTGCTTGACACGACGGGTGGCTGTATGGATTGTGAAAAGAGCTGTAAGAGCCCCCGACAAGATGACTTAAAAAACAAAGATCCCATGGACAGTTTTGGTGAGAAGCAGCTGAATGCAACTGCTACCCCTCACCACTTCACTGGATAGCAGACGGAACTCAGTGGGGCTCGAAGGAAAACAAAATTCTCTCTCTACGGGCACAAGTCACAGTTGTCCCTGTAGAGAGATAAAGTCTCGACAGGTGTGGAGCGTTTGTGGCGTCTAAGGGAAGTGTAGTGGGAAGCAGGCAGGTAAGTCACCTGCCTGAAGCATCATTTGCTCAGAGCAGAGGACACTACTGGTGTGTTCCATCTGCTGCTCCCCAGTCATTGATTCAGGAGAATCGGCTTGAGAGATTCCACCCCCCTCCCTCCCCCCCCAGTCTCTCAGAGGTAAAATATGCAAAACTAATTTATATTCCTGCCAGTAGGTGAGAATAACATTCTGGGCCATCACCATTCAATAATGGAAGCTTTGTGCAAAGTAGTGACAGGTGAGAAGAATGATTATATTTTTCACTTTGACAATTGGGTGAAGCAGATTTCTGGCAGTTTTGCAAAGGTTTTATGCCCACATAGTTACCCAAGGGATCTGCTTAGCAACCAAGAGATGCTTCAAAATGAGGAGAAGCAAACTCTTCTTTCAGCAGCATCTTGTCGCTGACACGCTGGCGTGCTGAGAAGAGAGAGAAGGGCAGTCCTGACCCAGTGTTAGGTCTGCCGAAATCTCACTGCTAGGTAACCTGTCCCCAGGCAGAGCTCTCTGAGCTTGGAGCGTCTTTCCCCGAGAATCTTGGGCGGCCTTTCTTAGATTGTTTCCTCTGCACAATCCTACTGCTTATCCTGCTTATAAGCTTCAGCATATTTATTGCATGTGTTGAAACGGTCTGATCCGTGACATCTTTCCCCATGTCTGATCTTTAAGCAGAGTAATAAAACCCAAAAGCTGGCACTTGGAAAACCAAAATCAAGTCCTATGCACCGTTCAAGCTGATATTAAAGTGATTCTGAGTGATTCTGAGTACTGAAACCTGGAATTCCATGTAACCTCCCAAATGGCAGCCACTTCAGTTGCCCCACCTGCAAGACAGGGTCTCACTCCGAACCTTGGATCAGCTCAAGAGCACGTCCTTGGCTGGCAAGTTGACTCATGTAGAGTTTCCAAACATAGACCATTAAGGTTTTTTTTTTTATAAGGCCTTGGCTTCATATGATGATATTATTCTTTAGGAAACTTATCTCATTAGTCTCCCTTCAATGAGGTTTGAGAGCACTCAGCTCAAGGTACCTTCACCAGCATTCATTACAAGGTAGATCGTTTTCTTTGACGTTTTCATTGTCAACTAGATGACAGTTACAGAGGTGGGAAGTTTTCTATTGCAAGGACTCCAAGGTGGGTTGACCCCTAACTCTTGTTCTGCCACTCATGCCCCCTCTCCTTTTCTCACTCTCTTGCTTGCCCAGAGCCTTCTGAAATGAAGAACAAGCATGGACAAGACCAAGTACATGCCTGCTCATGTCTGTCTCTCACTTTGGCCACCAAGGCCCATGTAGTGCTCTGCTCAATAAGCGATTGATGTGGAGGAGATTTTTGCTTAGGTGAGAAGCATTGCTAGATGGTTTAAAGCCAAAGCAAGCAAAGTAGCATCCACAGGCCCCTTTCCCTGCATTCACACCCACAATTCTTCAGTGGGAAAGAGGCACTTCTGGGAAATTCACTGCCACAGAAGCTGGGAGACAGAGCCTGTGTCTCGGTGCATAGCTGTGCTGGTGTAGCGATTTCTCAGCATCTTCCTCTTCTTGCTGAATTCACAGAGCCTTCGCAGGACTGGGAGAAGCTTGAGTGTCCTCTAGAGGCCAAAGCGCAGCAAGGAAGGGTTAGGCCTGGGTTTAATGCCATACAGCACACGTTAATAAGCACCTGTCTTGCAAACAGCAGTATTCAATACTGCATAAAGACAAGGCTTTGTTTTGGTCTGGTGCTTTTTAGAGCACCCACTACCTGGACTATCCATCTTCTCCCTGTCGTCAATCCTTTTCTGGCGAGGAGCATGCTTACAGATGCTTGCTTCTTGGAAGTCCCTGAGAGAAGTAGATTGGATTGGTCAAAGAGCCTAAGGAGAATTCCCAAGGTTCATTATCAGGGATAGTACTGGAGGAATGAGTAGGGCAGTCTGAAGGGCCTGTCTCTTCATTAGAAAGGCCTAAGGAAAGTAGCCTTCCCTCTAAACACAGTGGAGGTACAGAGTGTTGGATTATGCAAAGGTAAAGCAGATCCCCTCCTGGGGAAGACAGCTGCTATTGGAGATTCCTGCAAAAGAGATTCAAAGGGGAATTGAAGGGAAAATGTGTGGACTGGGCACTTCATTAGTCTAGTCCAGCAGTTCTCAGCCTGTCAGTTGAGACCCCTTTGGGGGTCTACGACCATTTCACAGGGGTTGCTAAATTCATCACAGTGGCAAAAATGACAGTGATGAAGTAGCAAGAAAATAATTTTAGGGTTTGGGGGTCAGCACAATGAGGCACTGTATTACAGGGGCGTTAAAGATCAAGAACCACTTGGAAGGTTGAGAACCACTGATTTACACTAGAGGGCTTACTGCTCAGCAGTGGGAGTGGAACAGGGATTAGCCTAGGGTTGGGGAGAGGGTCTTTGTCAAACCATCTTTTCATGGGATAGTCTTTCTATTAAAGGAGCAGCCAGAAGCAGCTGGAGGGAAGAAGGTGACCTTCACCTTCTCCCTGTGATTTGGCTTCTCCTCTGTTGACAGGTTAAAGATTACTCCTTCTGCTGGCCATTTGATACTAAGATGTGTACAAGGAGTACACAAAGATAGGGAAGTGCTAAGTGATACATTAAAAGGCTAGAAAAGTAGTAAATAAGATTAATATAGGACTAAAATCCAAACATCTTACATAAGAAAAGGTATTTAAAATTGCCGGAGTGGTAACATGTTGGGCTGTGGTCAGCATGGTCGACAGTTCAAAACCACCAACCGCTCTGATGGAGAAAGGCAGGGCTTTCCACTCTTGTCAGCTTACACTTTCAGAAACCCACAGGGGCTCACTCTGAGTCAGCGTTGACTTTATGGCAGTGAGTTTGGAGGGTTTTTTTTTTTTTTTTACTTAAAATAGCAATATCAAAGGGGTGGGGTGATAGAAAATAAAACGAATTAGGTGTAAGATGAAAGAAATAAAAGACATCCAATCCAAAAGCAAAATCTAAGAAATTTTTATATCTGAAACATGGCGAGAAAAGTTATAAACTTGGTAAGAAAATGTGACATTTTTAAAATGAGAAGATGAACCTAGAAGAGATTTAAATAAGATAAACGACTGAATTCTGAGAAGTGATTAAGAGGTTCCCTCTCTCTCAAACACACGCGCACACACAACCAAAGTTATAAATGTTTAAAATAAGAATTAAGAGTAATGAAGCAGAGTTAAAAATATATTTGTAATTAAAGTTAACAGAAATCTTAAGACCTAGAAAGGTCATCATAAATATTATATAAGAAGGGAAGATAGAATAAAATGAAAACAAAGATTTTTTACATTTAGGGAGATGGCGGAAAGGCCAAGGGAAGAGAAGGGTGCGGAGAAGGCAGCAATGGCCCGATCCTGCCTTGGTAGCCACCTGCAGGCACGCAGACTTGTTGCACAGCCCCAAAGGGAGGGTCGGCACACAATTTTGGGAGTCACAATCTAGCCGAGAGGCCACACATTAGGGAGACACCATCCAGTCAATGAGAAGTGCCATTTATATTTTGAAGGTGAAGAACCAAGTGGCAGGAAATCAAGAGCGCCTCATTGTCTCTTGGTTCTAGACTTTCCCCCGGTGGCTCGCGTTTCGATCTGAGTCTTACATTTACTCTCCTAGCTCCTGGGTGATACAGATGATGATGTAACTCAACTACTAACTGAAAGACTGATGGTCCAAACCGACTCAGAGGCTCCTTAGAAATAAGACCTGATCGCTGAGCCCCGGTGGCGTAGTGGTTGTGCGCGGGACTGCGGCCCACTGGGTTGGAGGTTCAATTCCAGCTCCCAGGAGCAAAGGCTGGGCCTCCTACTCCCACCACTTGAGGGCAATGATGCCTAAAAAAAAAAAAAAAGAAGAAGAAAAGAAATAAGACCTGATCATTGGCAGTCATCAACCTAGAAAGCCTGAGGGATTCTGACTGAGTTGGAAGTAACTCACCCAACTAATAATAACAAGGTGGGAAGGAAGTATCTGGGAGAAACAGGCCTAGATTCTGCAACAACACTCCATCACTTCTTACTCTGCTGGGAAAAGAAAAAGACGTGGAAATTGAGGAAGTGAAAATCAAATCGAGATTGAGGGTAAAAATATCTGGAACTATGAACTTTCACTAATAACTCCTTTTTATTTCTTTTGCAGCAGAACAGAAAAACACAGTGGCAGGAAGTTCATCTTCTGTAAAGTTGCTAAAACTACCCCAATCAGTAATTATACACTTTTACTGTATTGGCTCAAAACTGCAGAATAAAGTGTAACCTAAAGAGAAACCAAAAATAGTCACTTGGTTTTCTTTGCCAAAGCTCCCTGAAAAATGTAAATGAACGAACATTTAAAATTAGGTAATCAGCTAACAAGTATTTGTTGAGGATATTGTGTTCAGAGCCCTGCAAGCCTTTCTGGAAGCAACGGGGCCAGCCTTCCTTGCCTCTGGGAATGCCTCAGCGGGGCACAGGGCAGAAGCCTGGCCATGGTTCACTGCTGTGACATGCTGCTCGTCCGTCTGATCACCAAACTATATCTTTTGGAAGCTGAACCTGCCTCCATCACCGCTCGTTGGTCTATTACTGAGACACCGAGTACTTGCTCTCACTTTCTTTTGGAGAAGATACTGTTTGGGGCAAGCGACAGGGACTTTTACCAAAGTGCTATGCTTTGAACCTGCTCTTTGAACTCACCTTCATCTGCGTTGGCTGCACTGGTATATCTGACGACACAGTCTCGGCAGCAGCAGGAATGGGCTCCTGGTCTCTCTTATTGACATCAGCGTCAAACACGCGTGTTTCTGCCTCTGGCCTGGAACCCAATTTCTCCAACCCTCCCCAGCCTATTGGCAACATGGCAGTCCTACAAAGAATATAGGATTCCCTGAGAGATGGGCAGGGCAGAACCAGTGTCACCAAAGCCTTTGTCCTGTTCCCCCACCCCTGCCCAGTCTACAGCCACAGCGGCCATTCCTCACGGCGTGGGGCACTCTTTCCAGCACTCTTCCAATTCATATTTATCTCAACAAAATGCTTAATGCTTCGGTTTGGGGTCAGCACTCTAGAGACAATGGATTAATGTTTTTTATGTTAGATTTACAAAATTGAAGGGTATCCACGAGATTGTGCAACAGATGCGGAATCCCATTATCCTATAGAAGAAGTCAGAAGGCATGATCGCAGAGGAAAGGGCGCCCTGAGATGTCCAGGCAATTGGTGGTGGTTGGAGGGGGTATAGGGATGAAGAAAAGATCAGGAAGGGAGAGGTCAACATTGGGTGCTGAGATCCTCGGCCATCCTCATCCAACACACACATGGGCCTCCATGAACAGTTGATCCCCCAAACTGTGCACATGTGCCCTTCTACACATTTAGATTGGGATTTAAGTCCTTTAGAATGACTGCTGCCACAGGTCTGATTCTGTAACTCTGGAAACCCTCATCTTTCTCCTGCAGATCGGATGGTGTTTGCAAATGGCTGACTGTGTGCTTAACAGCATCCCAGTGCAGAAGCCACTCCCTCACCAAGTCGCCGGTAGCTTGGCCTCTTAGTGTGTGAGAGTCCTTCACCTTCACCTAGGCAGACAGGGGAAGAAAAAGAAAAGAAAACAGCATTTCGAGATTTGAAATTATTTTTCATCACCATGCAAATTGCCGCAAGAACAGATGGTATTAACATTTTTTAAAATTGTGAATTAAGGGAAGCTTTACAGAGCAGATCATCAGTTTTACTTTCGACAACACACACACATGCTGCTTCAGCTCGATCCCCTCCGTGTCCTGTCACCCCTCCTGCTTTCTCCCTGTCTCCTCTTTCCTAACCCTCCACCTTTGTCTTTGAGGAAATGCTGCCCGTTGGTCCTAAATGGTTGATTGGTCTAAGACCGGGTCTTAGACCTGGATGAAGACGATGGGCCGTAGTCTTAGGGAATGGATGACATTAAAAAACAAGTTTAGGGCAAAGAGAAGGAATCAAGTCAAATGCACTGCCACCCAGTTGATCCCCACCCATAGAAACCCCTTTAGGACAGAATAGACCAGCCTCGGTGGGTTTCTGAGACTGTCCCTCCTTCTGGGAGTGGACAGCCTCATCTTTCTCTCTTGGAGTGGCTGGTGGTTTCAGACTGAGGACCTTTCAGTTAGTGGCTCAATGCATAAGCCACCACACCACCAGGTAGCCAAAGAGAAGCAAAGCACCACAAGAGGGAAACACAAACCTTTTGGGGATGCTGTTGCATTTTCCAGCTCAGCCCAGCCAATGCACCATGGTCGTTGTTTCTGTTAAAGACGCAACCGTTCTTAATCTGGGAGCTTTGATATTGGAGAGAATTCTTACTTTTACATTTTCCTTGCAAAGGCATGTGATCACTTTTTATCAAAACTTCTCTGATTCTGTGGATTCCCATCCTGCTTGCCTGTCGGCTGTTTTGTGTGTGAGGCAGAACAGATAGTTTTGACCTTGGAGCTGCTCCATGGGGTTTTTTCTGCAGATGGTTCTCAATAATACGGTGTTTGCTCATTTGTTTCGAGGTTCTTCTTTTTCAAAATAAAAGTGCAGCCAAATTGACCCACGGGGAGAAAACAGATTAGGCAGAAAATAGCATCTCTTTAGATTTCCTATTCTAACACACTCGGATTTCAATCTCCCCATGAAATTGTCCCACCAGGAGGCTGGCAATAACAGAACAGGGCAGGCCAGGGGGAGGTCAGGCAGATACTTTCGTTCTGGACAGACACATGCTGGGGGCCAAACAAAGTCAGCTGAGGCTGAGAGGACAGGCCCGAGAGGCCAGAGCCTGAGGTCAGCCAGAGGGCGAGCCTGAGCCATCCCAGGGGGCTGGTTACAGGCCATTTTCCCTTGAAGTCTGGATGTTAGGTTGTCAACTGAGGCCAGCGAAGAGACAGAATCCTGATACCTGAGACTTGAAGGAGCTTTCAAGATAATCTTCCTGGGTACTCCACGCCCCCCCGCCCCACCCCGCCCCTCCAACCAAAGGGCCAGAGAATCAGAAACAGGTGGTGTCTTTGGTCAACCTGGGACCCCAGTCACATCTGCTGAAACTTGGCCACCCAGAAGATTTAATAAGCTCTTCGGATGACTCTTATCTCAGGGATGAGCCTAGGAAACGCTCATCTTTTCACTGGCTTTTAAAACCTCTAGGGAACTCAGAGGCCACTTATCTTCCTCAGGACTGCAGAGACATGGAGAGACCTGGAAATAGAGGGGCTGAATAGAAGGGTAAAACTCCATATGCCCCATCCCTGGTACAATACGACAATGGTTAATAACAATAGAAAATGCTTTTCGAATCCTATGCTCTGATTGGTAGACATAGAGCCTCTAATTCTTTGGCTAATGCTTTGAGACAAGGATGACTTTCATTCTTCCTTTGGGGCAGGTCTCTAGGGGTTTTAAATGACTTGTGCTGGATCCATGACTTAAAGCTTGATGATTCTAATCTAACCAGATGTGCCAATGGAAAAAGACTTGGAAATCTTCTGTGAAGATGATGCCCAAGAAAACCATATGGGGTTCACTTCTACCCTCTAACACAGGAAGCCACAAAGGTTTGGTGTAAGGTTTTATTTATTTTATTGTTACTATTTTACAAACAAAAATGTTAAGGCTTGGGGAAGGAGTAATTCCTCAATGGTCACACAACTAGAAGGTGTCAGAGCTGGTATTTGAACTATGAAATGTCACACCATCATTTCGCACTAGCCCAGAAGAAGCTCAACTTTGTGTTTGTTTTATGTCTTATGAAACTCCTTGTAGCATTTAGTTTCCAATATAATATGAGATCTAGTTTCCAATATAATATGAGATCCATGGCTAATAGGTTTGAAAGCACATGTCGAGTCTAATACCCACCTTTTGTGTAAAAGAATCCAAGTACCAGAGAAGTGAAATGGTGTGAAACCACAAGGTTTAGTTATCGAGTCTAGACAAAGACAGCTTTGACTTGAGCTCTGTCCCTCTTGGGGCCTGCAAGTTTGGCAACATTTTTCATCTGTCAGATGGCAGGGTCCCCATCTGATCTCCTAACACGAGAGGAGATCACCCACAGAAAAAGAGTTATGCCTTCTGCCAAGGACTGGGTCTGGTGCTAACGTTATTTAGTCAAAGGAGAAAACAAAGGTCTCCACTTTCTGGGAGTCAGTTTCTCATCTTGTTATATGGGACTATAACTTCTCAAATAATTTGCCTCGAATCCCTAGACTTGCTACTGAATTGAGTCCTCTTAAAATCCTGTTTTCATTCTAGTCTGCGTGGCCTGAGGCTTTCCGAAAGGCGAAACTATTTTCTTTCACGGTGGCTATAATTCAGGTGCCAGTGACTTCTCTCTTCTTCCCCGAGTCTTGCTCATCAATCACTTGGAAATGTTTTGCAACTGAAGGACAAATGTATTTCTCAGTTCAGTGGCCTCCACCCTAGTCCACCAAGCCAAGGCCAGGGGATCAGGAAAGGCCTTGGGGTGAAGCCAGCCCCTTTCACCCCAAAGTCGAACATCTGGGAAGTGAATGTCCTGGCTCCTTGCTTCTGTTGAGGAATGGACACCCGGAGAGATGCCTGTCTTGAAACACATGTGTTTCTGCCTCTCTGAGAAGGAGAAGGACGTTGTGACAAGCGGTGTACACTCTGCTTAAAGAATCCAGTTGAACCTCCAAAATGGGTTTATGTGATTATCAGAGACCCTTTGCTTTTTTCAGGGCATCTGTCAAAGGTACCCTCCCAGGTGGAGAAATTAATTGTCTTCGCTCGACTGAAATGGCTTCGCATGTGGCGTTGATAAGGTGACCAGATGTCCTGCTTTTTAACATTTTGCCCTGCATCCCACAGTGTTTTAAAATTAAATAAATATATTACAATACTATTTTTGCATTCTACGAACATTTTTGTTGTTCCACATAGATCAAATTTTTGATCAAGAACCCCCCCCCCCAACTAGTGCTGATGGGCTCTGAGCCCTGGAAACGAGGAGTCATGGGGAGACCCCTGCCAGCGCTGGGATGCTTCTACTGCCGCTGGATACACAAGACTCTTCACCCACTGGCCTGTGATTGTCCTGGTGTCATTGCACATGCTTTGTGAGTTGAAAGGAGACTTTATAGACTGGAATCGGACATATGGGCTAATATCAGACTTATGACCTTGGACTGGATAGCTTTCTCAATGTTCCATTCCTCTTATATATAATCCTTTCCCTTATATCCATATGTGTGTTTATGAATTAGTTTCTCTAATCTACCTGGACTAACAAATTAAACCTTAACTATCTCAGTGGGGGAGGGATTGGACAAATGAGGAGCTGATACCAAGACCTCACGTAGAAAGAAAATGTTTTGAAGGTGACGATGACAACATATGTACAGATGAGCTTGACGCAATGGATGCACGGATGGATTGTGGTGAGAGTTGTACGAGGTCCCAATAAAATGATTTTTTTAAAGAGTCTCTGTTCTGTAGGATACTTCTTCTTTTTTAAAATAGAAATGATCCCTGAAAGTATAGTCTTGTAGGATCCTTCTTAAATAACATGCCTCCTGTCTGACCTGTGCTATCTCTTGATGGGGGATTAGATTAGATGGGAGAGAGGGAGAAGGCTATCTTTCATAGCCTCCTGGTCATCTTGGGTTTCTAACAGAAGCTGCTTCACCGGGGCAACCTTTAAAGCATCTCCTTTCATTGTGGCACAGGTGGGTGGCAGAGAACCCCTGCTTGCAATTTTCAAAGTAGTAGTTACGTCTCTGTTACGTCTCAGCAGAGAGTCTCACGTAAGGGGATCTTACCCTGGAAATCTGACATTGGCAGCAAAAAGCAATCCTGCCATGCTGGGCACCTGGAGAGAGGCGTGGGAAGGGAAGAGCAGTGGATGCATGAGAGCAGGAAGAACGAAGGGGACATATTTGGAAGGGACGCAGCAGAAGGTGGCCATGAGGTGGTATGTTTCTCAGGCTTCAGGAGGGCCCGGACTTGTCTCTGCTCTGCCTTCTATCAGCTGTGATTCTATGGATGAGTTCTTTCCTCGCTCAAAACTCTGGTAGCTTCGTGTGGAAACCAAATCGACATCTGTGGCATGGTGAATGTGGCATGAGGTGGTGGCTATGAGACATGAAGCGGAGCGCTGTACCTGGTCTTCCCTTCTTGGCTCTACCAATAGCAGATCCCCCCTCCCCCCACCTGCTTAGAAGAACCACTGATGTTTTGATTCACCTTGGCCTGTGATTGCTCAGGGGCTTGGCCCCCATGCTTTCCAAAGTAGCTGGCAAATTGAGTGGACTGCTCCTACCTTGCTCAAGAAGGTGATCTCAGCTTCCAGAAGGAAGGGGACTAGAAGGCACGTGGTATACTGAGAGTTGAAGCCCTTCCTTCCTGCCACTTCTGGAGGAATTCCTTAATTAATTCAAAAGAGGAGAGACTTATTAGGTATACAGAATTTTCTCCTCTAATGGGCTCATGTAAATAACACGCACAAACAGATAACACGTGCATCTTGCATAGGAAACTAAATGGGAGGTGTTGTGGATTGAAGTGAATCCAAACATGAGACATCTTTAAAAAGCTTCTGGAAAAATAATATGATTTTCCCTAAACGTGTGAAGCCCCTTGTGTGATAAGGCGACATCAGCTGACTGGCAGCGAGTCAGGTGAGTTGGGAAGTGCACGTTGGCTGGGTCATGATCACAGCGGCCTGGCTGTTAGAGGCTGGTATAATGTGACACTCACGTGACAAACGCATGAGGATTGAAGGCGGGGTCAGCAATCTGTGGCTCGCGAGCCGTATGTGACTCTTTCAGGGTGGACGTGCGCCTCTGAAGTAACATTGAAAACATTAGAAGGTTATTATTTCAGACCACGGTGGGTTCATTTGTTTGGAAAGAAACTCGTTTAAGGCTCTTGAGTGGTTTTAAAGTTGTGAGGAGGGGCAGGGTTGCCTCTTTGGTCTCAAGAGTGTGCAGACCCCTGCCCTAACGTCAGTGATTCAGTCATCGCTGAGGGAGTGATCCTCTCTTGACTCCTCTGCAATGTGTCCCTATTAGAATGTGACCAGGAGCCCTGAGCAGAGTGGCTATGATTGCGAGGTGTGCGGTTGGAAACCACACGCTGCTCCTTGAAGATGGATGGGGCTTCGGAAGAGTTCTAGTCTTGGAAGCCCACAGGGGAAGTTCTCCCCTGTCTTTAGTGTCACTATAAGTAGTACCGGCCAGAAATGGCTGTGAGAGAGTGACGGAGAGGGGGCTTCCTGAACGGTGAGAAAACCAAGTTGTGTTTCTTAAAGCCATCCACTTGTGGCCTTTCGGCTCTAGCAGTATGAAGGTGAGGTGCGAGGTTTGCCAAAACAACCACAAAAGACCCCACCAATAAATTGAGTGCATTCTCGGTATAAAAATATAGTTGATCTGCGTTATAAAAAAGACCTGTCGGGCTGAGGCCCGGTGGCGTCGGGGTTGTGCGCGGGACTGTGTCCCACTGGGATGGAGGTTCAATTCCAGCAGCGGCTCCACAGGAACAAAGGCTGAGCCTCCTACTCCCACTACCAGAGGGCAGTGAGGCCTAAGAAAAGAAAAGAAATGAAAAGAGAAGAAAAGAAAAGACCTGTCTTCGAAGGCCTGGCCTAATCCCAGCACCCGCTTCCACCTCCTATCCTATCCTGAAGAGGATGGCGGAACACTTCAGTCTCTTTCCCACCCTTCCTTGAGGAGCTGGAGAGACTGCAAAATGACAAAGATCAATACATCAATTCTTCTGAATTCCATCTGGTCGTGTTGGAAGCAAAGCCCTGTCCTGTCCTTGTCCTCCCCCAGAGGCCTCTCATTCCTCCACTTTGCAAAGCCCATGAGCAGACAGGAAAAGCCAGCCAACCAACCAACCAACCAACCAAGCAAGTCTCTTGCGGCACTCAGCCCTGCCTGGGAACTTCAGGGACATTTTCCCAGCTAGGATCCCAAGGGCTGTTCTATGGGCTGGTACAGCTATCTAGTAAAAGACCATTTTCGTAATCAGTGTTCAGTGCCAGCGTACCATTTTAATTTATAGAAACGGCGACGCCACCTGCTATTTCAAGCCCCCCTCCCTTCCTCCTCGCCCTAGGGCGGCATCTTCCAGCTCACTCCCTCGGCCAGCTGTGTCTGGTCAAAGCTCCAACCTCCTCCCTCAGCAAGCGAAACCTCCCAACTGTCCTCGCCATGTGCATCGCCTTTGAGACTCATCCCTGCCTGCAGTCTGGGATGATGGCCTCAGACACAGAAATAGCATCCAGGAGAGTGGTCAGCTGGGAGGCACAAGGTGTCCCCTCTGGAGCGAGGAGGAACTGGATGATGAGCTTCCTGCAGCGTCAGTCCTGTTGCCTTACTGTGTTCCCACACAGCTCCGGCTGAGTCAGGCGCTGACAATGAGAGGGCGGAGAGGAGAGGAGAGGAGAAGAATCAGTGTTGCTGAAGACACAGACACCCAGGCACCCAGAATGAAGGGAAGGGCCTCAGAGCAAACAGGGGCAGGAAGGCCAAACACAAAGACAGATGGAACAAAACTGCAATTAGCTGGGTGGGCTTGGGAAGTGGGGCGTTTTTTTTTTTTAAATGGACCTTTCCCGTTAACTGTGAACAAAGCCCAAACATCCCTCTCTCTCTCTCTCTCTCTCTCTCTCTCTCTCTCTCTCACACACTTTTTTATGTTAACCCTTAATTTAAAAAGGCTTTGTGCATCATGCCAGTTCACTCTCTTATCTCAGTGACAGAGAGGAGCTGTGCTTCAAAGGGCAGCCGTCTGGACAGGGATAACTGCACGGTGGAGAGTCTGTGGGAGACAGGCAGTGTTCCCCGCTGGGGGCAGTCTGTCCTGAACCCCTCCATCTGACTGACGACTGGCTGAGACTGTTTGTTAGCGTTTTCCTGTATCGCTCAAGAACCTCGCCGCTGATTCCAACACAGAGCAGCCCTGCAGGACCGGGTAGAATGGCCCTCGCAGGTTTCCAAGGCAGTACTCTCGCCCTCAGAACACCAAGTGGTTTCAAACTGCTGACCTTTCCGTTAGCCCAGTGCATAACCTACTGCACCACCAGAGCTCCTAAATTCAAGATGTCTCCAGTTTTCCCTTCCGTCTGACTGGTCAAACCCAGTGCCTTCTGCCATGCTGCTGAGTTCTGAAACAGCTTGAGAGGACATGTCTGTTTCTCTTTGCTGTCGGGCTGTCCGTGAACCGAGTCTTTCATAAAGGGTAAGGGCAAGTTAAGGGTTTCAGGGAAGAAAATCAGCCAGCATTTATTACAAACCTAACAGACACACTGTCAGGTCTATGGAAGTTAAAGCTAAGAGGAGACTTGCTAAGTCTCTTCTCTATTCTATGGGCCATAAGAGAAAGCCACAAAGCAGTTCTTGTTGGGCCAAAGACATATACCTGAGAATGGAAAACCCATGAACAGAAAAGAAAGACCCAGCACTCCCCCTCCCCGCCCCCCTGACCCTAATTGCCACACTTTGGGGCTATGAGACATCTGTATGGCTACTGGTCCTTGGTCCAATTGCAATGAAAAGAGAAGGCAAGATTAGTATCTGGGGAGATTAGACCCATCTGTCTGGGGTCAGCAGAAACTTTGCATCCTTCTTCTTACCTGGGCTTCCTCCTGGTGGCCCAATCTCCAGAAGTGTCAAGGAGCTACTTGTCCACTTGACAATGATGCCAAGTCTCTTTTAAGCCAGAGATTTGATAATTATTTTCATAACTCTTTGGAAGGCTTACCTTTTCAAGGGAGCCAGCCCCGAACAAATTGTCACTGGCCCGGCAGGTGCAATTGTACTGTGACACTAAGCAAAGATGATTGAAAAGTCATGGAGAATAAGAGAGAGAGAAGAGAAAATGAAATAAAGGAGTCAGACACATTTCATGGTTGCATGCTCCCCTCAGCCCCGCTCAGTGGTCCACATGGCGATGTGAAGATGGGAATTACAAGAGGGAGTGAGAGTGGGGTAGGACAAGGGGGAGGGGCAGGGGGAGGGTGCCTTTATTGTTTGAGGCTTTTATAGGTAGCCATTAGTCATGCATATTCAGGAGTTACATACATCACAAGGCGGGTGGGAATCACAGTAACGTTCCGGAGCTCATAGGTGAGGAAACCTAATACCTGCATTGGGGGCAGACAGGAAGGGGGGGAGTGCCTTGTGGGAGGAGGTAGTCAAAGAATGTCTCTCTCTACAGGGAGACGGAACCAACCACATGCTCACTTTAAGGCAGCAGAGCTATTGGGGGAGAATCCAGGGAATGACATTTGTTACTTTCCCACATTACTTCATGCTACAAAACACAGCACAACATAATGCAGCCCAACAACCCTCGTACCCTACAGGGTTACAGCAATGAGATGTATGGTGAAGGCCTCTTATAGAGCTTATCCTTTAAGACTTTTATCCTTTAAGACTACAGCTTATCCTTTAAGACTCTCAAGATAGACAGTATGGATGCCAACATGGCAAGACAGTTATGTTTATGCACATCTCTGTGAGTATCGGCAGAGCTTTATCCATATACCTCCTGCTTGCTGGAATCCACAGATAGTTCCAGGACACGATCTTTCTAATTTCCGGAGTTCAATATGAATGGACACAACCTCTCCATTTGTTGTCTAGGGATGAATTCAAGTGACTCTCCTCACAGGCATAAACACCAGACAAGTTACTCCAACCTGCCCTCCCATCTTCCCTTCAGCTAGGGTGACCTCCATTTTCCTCAATCTGAAGTGTCTAGATGAATCAGACTTTAGATGCTAAAACCAAGCATGCCTGTGGTAAAACTATACACATCGATCACTCTACTCCCCTTTCCCCTTCCAGAAACATGTGATGAACTTCAGTGTGGGCTTGTCCCTGACTGAGGCCCGAGGAACAAGACATATCTTCTGTCCATAACAACCCCACTGCCTAATGAGTTGATGCCATGCACATGATATTATGACAGAACAAAGAGAGATTTGCATCTCAGCTTGAAGGAGGAGGGAGCTGATAGGAAAAATTAGAGAAGGCCTCAGGAAATGGAAAGGGGAGTGAAATCAAAGAATCTCTGAATCAGAAAGCCCGTTCAGTTGAGCTATACGCTCTCTAGTGATGACTCATTGGGCAGTTAATCTCAAGGTCAGGAGTTCAAAACCATGAACCGTGCTGAGGAAGAAAGATGAAACTATTTCCTCCAAGATTCACAGTCTCAGAAACTCACAAGGACTGTTCTAACCTGTCCCACAAAGCCACTGTGAATTGGAGTTGATTCATTGGCAGTGAGTTTCATTGAGTTTTGAGTTCTGCTCAAAGGTCACTCATTTCTGAGGCAAGAGAGGCCCTTTCACAAAAGCTGCTGTGCTGACTCTGATTTAGCATGATCCTACAGGAAGGTTAAATGCAGAGGCCCCATCAGGATGTGTTGACTGGTTTTACACAGGAAGCAGAGCTAACAGCAGAGCCCACGTTTCTCTCTCAGGAACAAAGAAATGTTTTTGCATCAGTAAGGCTCCTGGCCAGGTTGCAAGAAGGAGACTATTTCAAATCTTTTCTTATTCCACCTCAAGCTTTGATTTTCACCAAAGATCGAGCCTGATGAAGTGAATGTCTTTTGCTCCAGAATTTTAGGACGTGAGATCCACACCTCCATGTGGGTAGCTCTTAAGCAAGTGCAGGTGTCCAAGTCCCTATTGCACCTCATCTTTCAGATGACAAAGTGGGGAGGGAGAAATTGGAATTTGGGGTCAGAGTCAACTCACAACCTGCTTCTCCATTGGTCTTCTCGTGTTACTCTTGAAATCGATTATCATCTGTCTTCTCTAATTTTCTGGCTTTAGAGACCTTCTGCTAAGGGAATCTTTGCTGACTCATTACTGACAACAGTGATGCCAGGCACACCTGAATTCAAGCCTTCTCCCATTCCTTCAGTTAGTGTTGGACAAAACTGCCCATGGAATATTCACAGCCTGACAACATGCACGCTTGACTGTCCTGTGGGGAATGGATGGACTAGTTAGTGGCATGTGCACTCATTTTCATATAGAAATCTATGTTGATTGATAAGTAAAGGCCTCTTGCATTCTTCTTATTTAATTGTGTCCATTATTTCTTCCCAGGACTAGTTTTAAGGAATAATTAAGAGTGATGATTCACAATCAAGCTTAGAATTCTTATTATATTTACTTACAAGGGAATTTTAGGACATTTAAAAAGAGTTTTAACTTGTCCTACATCCACTCTCCACCTACACCATAGCAATGATTGTTCTCTGAACGTATAAACTAGAGAAGTTGTATGTGAATCTAGGGTGGGAAGCCTTGATTTAGAGATGAAAGATTTCCATGACTCTTTTTAGCAGAGTGGATGACTGCATCTCTGGTCTGTCACATTGGACAGCTGTGTATTATCTAAGGTCTTCTAAGTTGCCTTGGCAGAATCTGGCATTGAAGGAGGTGGGAGCTGGGTTTCCTTCTCCCTACCTCCACCTGCATTCCAGGGCTAATAAGAAAAAGGCTACCAGTAAGTCTATTCCAACTGATAGTGACTTCTTGTACATCACCAGAAATTCTATTTTCAAAGGATTTCAGTGTCTGATTATTTGGAAGTAGATTGCCAGACCTTTTCCCCAACGTGCTTCAGGTAGACTTCCATTGTCTATATTTGAGTTAGTTACATCCAGCATTTAACCTTCAGATGACCAATGAACTCCTAGATCACCAATGAACTTCTCTCTTAGAAGCATTCTTTGGTTAAATTTTAGCATTCTTCATGCTAAATTTTGATTCATTGCCACAAGGAGGACCACCTCTAAGGGTTTCTTATGCAAAAATTTTTTTTCGGAAGCAGATTGTTACATTTTCTCCTGTGGAGCTACTGGGTGGGTTTGAACCTCTGACCTTTTGCTGAGTGTCAGAGCACATAACGGCTGTGCCATCAGGACTCCCTTCTCTAGGGTTAGGAATCCTGACAGATACTTAGGAGTCTACTCCTGATCTGCAAGCTGCTGTCTTTCTAGAGTCGCCTAGCTTCCTGGAACCGAAACCACCAAAAATCAAGATGATTTGGGCAAGCGCTCCCTGGCAAGGGTACCACACTGTTTGGCAGGATTGAACTATGGAATGCTATGACTTATGTACTAACTCCCAATTAATAATAAATTCAAAAATAGACAACAACAACAAAATACTGCCCACAGGGCCAAAGAGATAGAAAAAGTCGTGAAGTCCTTTGGCTTTAGAAAATGCCTCACCTTCAATAGCACATGTTCTCCCTTATATGACTCCTTTCAACTTTTCCCTACCCCTTAGCTGAGTCCTTTTGCAATTTATTGTAGAACGTTTTCCTCCCAAGTGTTTTCTCCTAAGAGTCCACCGAAGTACTAGCTGTCTGCTCTCATGTGCTCTATAATTCACCACAATTATGAACTAGATTTGCAATATCATCCTACTATTATAAGGGAGAGAAAACCATAAAAGATAACACCAGTGTTCATTTCTCTTTCTAAAGTGTGTCTGCCTATTGTTGGAAGTGAGGGGACTAGGAAGGAAGAAAGAAAGGAAAAAGAAAGAAAGAAAACATGGTGAAACCATCAGGAAACTGGTCATCATCCTTGGAGCAGAACAGGTGGGAAAAAAGATGAATATAACCCTGGTGGAGGGTTCCACCAGAATGAAGGTCCCTTTCTGTGAAAATCATTACATTACCTTTATGATGGCATGGACACCTATGACATTGATGACAAACATGATGGGCAGGGAGATGCCGGTATCATACAGTGATTTGAATGTTTCATGCGCGCATTGTTACTGAAAACTTTCTGTGAGGGATGTCCAATGATTTCATAGCAATTGGCACCTTGAATTGATTGGTAGCTGGTCTGTTGGTGAGCTGGGTTGTGAAAGAATCCAAGGCTGCCTCCAAGGTCATTTGCAAAGTATTCAGGGATCAAGGACTGGTGCAACAGATCACCAAGAAAGGCATGCATGTGTTGGAGATGGGTTGGGGAAGATTATTTCATGTATTCATTATCAGTGCAGCCAACTCTGGTTTGTTTATGTCTAGAGCCTGAGTCCATCGAATGTTGAGTCACTCTAGCTGTGCTGTATAGGGTTTTTTCCTGAGAACGTCATAGCTGGCTGGGTACCCTGTATTGTTCATCAGGGCCTCACCACATCCGTTAATTATGTTATCTGTACGACCACAGAAGGGCTAGCAAAGTGGCCTTTCTGAGAGGATCTGTATGTCTCATCACCGACTCTCCTCCCTGTTTCCTGTGGGTGGATTCTTAGTTTTTCAGTGACAGGCTGATGTCATGATGATTTCAAGTGACTTGGCCCAAAGACAACGCCTACTCCTTGAACAATATCCATGAAATCCGAACACGGTAACTGGGTGAGTCACATTTTCCCTGTGAATGTGATTTGCAGATGTCATCCCTGGTGTACTTCCATCTGAAATGGAACTTCCAGAAAGCAGCAGGCAGAGTGCAAAGCACACTCACCAGAGAGAGAGAAAAGTCTCCTATAGACCAGCAAGGGTTCTGGCCACACAAATGCAATCAAACCTTCCAAAAATCTGAAATGACACCTTAGAGAATGAGCAGGATGATGTCCTTCTCTGCAAAGATTCAAACTCATAGCCTACACAAGGAGAAGGAACCGTAGCTTATATTTGCTCCCATTGTCTGCTCATAGATACCGGTTCGTCTGACTCACATAAGAACCTGTGGAAATGGGCAGCCATGCTCCTCTCCTCCATGCTGTCATTGAGAGAAGTCAGGGGGAGCATCCGTGACATGTATTCCAGGGTGTGAAGAACTGTGGCAAGATCCAGTCTCCTGCGTTCCCCGAGTGTGACGGTCTTTCACACCTCATTCTGCCTTTGCAAACTAGAAACCAACGAAGTTAAATTCAATTATTTTTCCTTCCGAGAAAATGATGTCTTAAAAAAAGAGTGAGGATGAAAATTGTATCACTAGTGAACAGCCTACTTTCTGATACTTTTGTGTATTAACAGTGGACATCTGGCAATAACCGACATTGAGGTGCTAGGCAAAAGTAACGTAGGTTGTGACCCTTAAAATTATGTGTCATCTTGATTGGGCCTGGTTTCTCACTGGTTTGGTGGTTATGTAATTTGACAGGTATGTTATGTAACAATATAATTTGACAGTATGTAGTGATGGTGGCATCCTACATTTTGTCACTTGCTATAGTCATTCTTCATTTTTTTGCATCCTATTTTCCCATAATGCCTTGGTCTTTGGAAACTAACCATATTGACAAACAGAGAGAGGGGATATTTTAGAACTCATCTAAAGGTTTTTTGTTTGGTTGATTTTTAAGACTAAAAAAAGCCCCACAAACAAAAATCCTACAATTGAGGGGCAAAAGGCAGCAGAGAAGAGAAAGGGGAATAGACACGCCCAGAGTAGGACACAGGCGTGTAACCCATATGGAGTAACAGACATACATGATGAATGTCTACGATGTGCATGTGTGGTTCTGATTCACAACGACAGAACTGCTGGAAGTGCTTCTCCTGGTACTCAATGACACTGAGGTTAACGTCCAGTCTCTAACCAGGGAGATACTGTCCTCAGATGCTATGTGTGATATTTGATCTCCTGAACTGAGCTAAGGCCCTTGTTTTGGATTTTCCTTATAAAAGTGATCAATTTGGGCAGAAGGGTAAACAGTAGATAAAGGTGTTAAAGAGAAATGAAAGTCAAAACCCTTTAGTGGTAGTGCTTAGCCTCCCCTGCCCATGAGGATCATCTGGGGAAATTTTATATCTCAAAATGGCCATAACTCACCAAAGATCAATTGACTCAGAAATACTGGGGAGGATGTGGGGTAGGGCACTTGAGATTACAGGAAAAGTCAAGAAATCTGTCTAAAAAGACTGATTTAGCAAAGGAAACCCAGAACCCAGTGGCTGTCTTGTTAATCCTGATAAAAGGTGATGCCAGGTGTATTAGGTAGCATAGGGCCATGCAGGGTGGTCAAGGGATAGAAGTAAACCACCTGGAAGAAAGCAAAGGAAGATGCACTGACACAAGCCAACAAGGAAGGAAAGGAGAAGAACTGAGAAAAACCTGCAGGAACAATCTCTAGTACAGAAGAGGAAAGAACTCAGGCCATCTGGTGGCTGCCTTTGGACTGGGCAAGCTGAAGTGGGGATGACAGAGACAGAGACTTAGCTGAAGAATTGTGTGTAAAAGCATCTTCCTCCCTTTGGCCTCAACCTCCCCTTCTTTCTGTCTCTCATGTGACACATTTTGCAAGTAGGGAAGAGGGTGCAGACTCACCCCGTTGACTGGGATCTTGGTCACTTCAGGCTGTGAAGGTGAAGTCCTCACCCAAGGAAGGCAGCACACTGTCCAGAGACAGACCTGTTGGGGTTGCCTTTCTCCTAGAGAGGGAAAACCTGTACTGCCCCCAGGGCAGACGTACAACTCCATCACCAGCAGAGGGGGTTGTGTTCTGGGAAGGAGGTCACTGGGAATGGGGTCAAAAAAGGGGTTGCTTCGTGAGACAACGTGTCATGAGAGCTTTTAGAAACCATCCTTCGAGATTTATTCTAAGACTGACTTAGAATCGTGCTTTGCAAATGATTTGAGTGAAGCTACGGGGTTATACTTTATATCAAGAACATATCACATCTCTTGACGTTGATACGGAACCTCAAGAATCCTTGGAGTCGGTGCCATTCCTACTCTCTGATTGAGTGGTAATCGCTTCATCCCTTTAAGTTCATGGTTTCGAACCCAGCTGCCTCTGGTGGAGGAGTCCTAGTGATGCTTAAGCACTGAACTGCAAGGTTGGCAGTTTAAATACACCAACTTCTCATAGCAAGAAAGGCAAGCTTGTCTGTTCCTGTAAAGATTTACAGCTGCCTAAGCCCTATCCCTGGTCACGGCGGGTCAGAATCATCTAGATGGCAGTGGCTTGCTAGTAAGTGGCATATTGTAGAAAGAATTGAGTGCTGGAGGAGGGAGACTAGAGGGGAGGGATGAACAAGCAGAATGCAATTGGGTGATGCAAATAGGTAAGCACTCAATTACACATTTGGGAGTTCAAGTCCACCCAGACGGCCCGGACCATGATATGGAATGGTCCATCTAACTATAACATCATTTTCTTTGCTAAATCAGTCTTTTTAGACAGATATCTTGACTTTCTGTAATCTCAAGTGCCCCGCCCCACATCTTCCCCAGGATGGACCATCTACTTCTGAAAAGTCACTGTCATTCAAAGCCCTTTGGAGCACAGATCTGTTCTGGTCCACATGTGGCTGCCATGAGCTGGAGTCCACTCACCAACAACTCTTGTGAATGGGGCGCGGGACTTAGGGCACTCACTTTCCCTAGCCCCCCCAGGAACCAGCGACCCTCTCCCGCTGCTCAGGGCTGAGTGGGAATGTCCTATGCAGATCCAGGCTCTCAGGAAACATTTTCACTCTCCTTCCGAAAGATTTCAGCATGTGGGGCAGGGAAGAGGAGCGTGGACTTGAGGGATTGTCGACATGACGTTGAGGAGACTTTAGGGGAAGGTGACTGACCGTGGAAGGAGAAGCCTTCTGACCTCAATCCCCAGGGCACAGGAAGCAGTGGAAGGACTAGGGCACCAGGTGTCACTGCTTCCTAGGAAACTTTGCTTGCCATCAAGTGAGAAGTTCGACGATGCTAAAGTCCCGCCTGGACACTGACACAGAAACGGTGTTTCGAGCAGACTTAAGGAATGAATCTTGTTTCCTCTGATGCAGTCGGTACTGAGCAAACTTTTGGAGCTCCTCTGCAGCCGTGGAAAACTTGCCTCCTTCTGAACAAAGCATCTCTCACATACCCTTAGGAACAGTCATTTGGAAGCTTACATTTCCTTCACTCAAAGTCTGGCTTTTATTTTCCCTAGCACATAAAAAGTTTCCAGTCTGCGTCCCCTCTGCCCTGGTGTTCTTGATTAATCACATTCTGAGCTAGAGCTTGGAGTCTGTCCTGGCCTGAACTGTCAGTGAAAGAAGGCAGATATATTGGTCAGGACAATTAAGAGATGGGTCAAGGCAGGAGAGGCTTTGGCTGCAAGTATTGGTGATCAGGACAAATAGATTTGTGTTGGCTGAGTGGGGTCCTTTGAACCAAGGGAATTAAAGACAACTTTAATCAAGACTAAGTCCCATCTCCCAGCCAGGCAGGCGTCAGTGCCTAAGAATGTCTGCTCTGGGACATGGAGGTCGAACTCCATGACCTGGGAGGTCCTCCAGCTTCAGCGCCTTTAGAGGGGATTCTTCACCTGCACTGCAGGAGAGAATGGTCAAGAGGTGGAGAGCATCTAGGCCAACTTCTGTTGTTTTCCCAGGATCCAGTTTTATAAAGTGAAATGTATGTATCATTTGCATCCAGATGAATATTGGACCCCAACTTCACGGACACAGGTATATCCAAATCAAAGTCAATTGGCTTTCAAGAAATCCATGTTGTTAGGTGCTGTCAAGTCAGTTCTGACTTACAGCCTCTGTATGTATACGGGACAGTTATTCAAAAAGTTGAGTTATAATTAGATGGACCTTTCTGTATCATGTCCCAGACCTGGAGGGTCAATACTTCTTCTGCTTTAACAGCATCGGGTACACAGACCCCCTGAGTAGGACAGTGTGGTGGCTCTTCTCCCAAGTTCCCCCGCTTTCGGTGCCCCGTGGAACAAAGGGAACTCTTAGCTTCCCTGTGTGTTTCTCGGATCTCTTGAGAATCAATCAAGGATACTTATTCTTTCAGGCTGGGGAAATCAGGGAGTAGTTAATTCTTACATATCATGAGACACAATGCATCTCACCAACAGTTACTGCACATCTGTCCAGAGAGACTTGCATGTTGCTATGATGTAGAACAGATTTCCCTGCAGCTTCCTGACTAAGCAGCCTAGAAAGACTGGCATGGTGCACGCCTTCCCCAAATAAGTCAATGGAAAACTCTATGGATCACAACCATCTGATTTACAAGCAATTATGGAGATGGCACAGGACCTACCATGATTTTCTTGTCCTATGTTCGGGTGTCTTAGTTACCTAGAACTATCATAGAAACACCACAATGAGGTGGCTGTCACACACATACAGTTTCTCACAGTTTAGGAGGCTGGCGGTGCAAACTCAGATTATTGGACGGTGTAGTAGAAGGCTTTCTCTCCGTTGGCTCTGGAGGAAGGCCCTCGTTGCGACAGCTTTGGCTTCTTGTCCTTTAGAGATCTCTTGTCTTGGCATCCATAAGAGGGCTCCAAAAGAGCTGTGGAAAAATTGAATGAAAGTCCAATTAAAATATTTACATTAAAAAAGTAATTGAACTTTTGGAAGGCACCATATTTCACCCCTAGCTCTGGGAGGTTCTTAATGCAGCAGTCCCATCTCCCAAGGATGTGCTCCACTCCTCACCTTTCTCTCTTGGTGGTAGGGAAATCCTTCTCTCTCCTCATTGCTGTCTCTGTTAAACTTTTCTTGAATAAAAGGTGTAATTCCAGCAAGGCTGTGACTTTAACCACACCCCCACCTAGTCCTGCCTTCTTGACATATACAACCAAACCCAAATTCACAGGCACGGAGTCGGCGTTGACTCACAGAAACCTTAAAGGAGGTCAAGATTGACAACACTTACCACAAAATGGAGAATAATTACATCACATCACAAAAGGAGGGAGCACCACGCAGTATTGAGAATCATGGTCTAGCCAAGTTGGCGTATATTTTGGATAGACACTGTTCCCTTCATGAAAGTGGTCTTGCCATGAGTCAACACTAGCTAGACAACAATAAGACACATGCAGAATTCAGTTCAGCAGTTCTCAAATCTAATTACATCTTAGAATTGCATGGTAGAGGAGGAAGAAAGTACTAATGTATGGGTTCTACCCTTGGATGCATTTCAGTTTAATTGCCTAGTGACATTCTGGTATCAGTGTTGCTTCAAAAACTTCCTGAGGGATGTGACAGTGTAGTGAGAGCCAAGAAGCCCTCCTTTCAAACTCCTTTCCATCTGCCCCCAGTTGAAAGGAAGTTGGATTTGTGTGTTTTTTTCCTGACTCTCTAGTTAGATTACAAATTTCTCAAAAACCAGGGCAGTGTATTATTATTATTATTTTGGCATCAGAGTTTGGTATACCCAATGAACTCTCAGTAAGTATTTAGACATGAATGGGAATGTATGGGCAAATTGTATCAACTCCCTATCGAAAATCCTTTCCAGTAGTCAGTGACTACTTCTTAAATGCCCTGCAGTGCAGAGACCCTTTTAGGGATGTCTGGGTCAGCTGGACCTGCCACAATTACATGCAGCATCATTCTAAGTGCTTAAGAAGTGTCTAGACAGAAAAGCCTTCCAGACAATAAAAAGTGAAAAGTGTCTAGGCTTGTTTGTTGTTTTTTAAAAGTCAGGCTTTTGATAAGAGAAACAGAGCAACTTATCTGATATTATTTGCTTCTGTACCTTGCTGGGGAGGATGAACTCATTATCTAGTTTTCCTTAGAGAAGGAAGACAAGGAAATAGTCTCACTTGTCTAAATACTTCTCGAAGGATTATCTGAAATTGTCCTCTGATGCCCGATTATGATTCACATACTTGTAAGTCTGAGCACTTTATTCTGACAAAAGAGGTTTGTTAAGGAAGCAAATATATCAGGTAAGCAGGACGACTCTGTTAAAAGAGGCTGGAACTGCACTTAGAATGAAGCCATCTAATACAAGCGGTTGTTGGTAGGGGGTGAGTCTGCTCCCGTGCATAGTGATCCTACCTATAACCCCCCAAACGTACTCACAGCCATCTAGTCAATGCTGAGTGGTAGGGAGACCCTCTGAATTTCTGAGACCGAACTCTGGGTAATTGTGGAAAGCTCCCTCTGTCTCTCGAAGAGCTGTTGGTGGTTTTGAACTGCTGACCCTGTGACTCGTAGCCCAGGGCGATGGTGCCCCGTCCTAAAGGATGCCTTGACAGCCTTAAAACCAATGCTACATTTGAACCCTTGGCTACAGCCACCGTGGTAGTCCATCACCAGTTATTGGTCCCCCCTGATCACATATACCAAGTGAGCCAGTTGAAGTCTCACTATCCTCGCTTTTAAGGAACCTATAGGCTGTATTGTCTCCAAAACAGATGTTTTCATTCTCCTGGCAGGGCGTGGGAGTCAGCATTCTCCACCATCACTATTATTTCAGGGTGTCAATTGGTCTTTGGTCTTCCTTCTTTACTGTCCAGCTCTCACATATATCCCAGGAAGCAGAAAATACCATGACTTGGGTCACGTGTACCTTAGTCACAAAACTAACGTATTTGATTTTTTAGAAAACAATTTAGAGACATCGTTGGCAGCAGATTTGCCTTGGTGCAATGTGGTGTTTGATTTTGTAACTGCTTCTTCCATGGGTATGGATTGCTGACCCAAGAAGAATGAAATCCTTGGAAAATGTTCATTTCAATTCAAGCTGTGTTTTTTGTATCTATAAATCATTTCATTGGGGGCTTCTATAGCAATGTGAACATATGTTGCCATTTTCATTATCTAAACATTTTCTTTCTACTTGAACCCTTGGCATCAACTTCTCTTTTTCCCCTCCCTCCCCCAACTCCTACCTTCATGACCCCTTGATAAAATTATAAATCATTGCTATTTTCAGATCTTACACCAGCTGCTGTCTCCCTTCACCCACGTTTCAAGCTGCATTTGTTAAATGACACAACTGTACATGAATTTTATTTTTAAAATTTGAGCTTTTAGAGAGTAGCAAATACAACATGGTGGGGGCATGAATCAAGACATTGATGGAAGGACTGGAGCATCACAATGAAGTGTTTACTTGATGATGAACAATGATGCAGGCTGATCCTTGCAGTGGGGACACGTGGCACTGCACATTTCTCTGAACAACATCACACAAAGGATAAACCTGAATGGAAACTATAGACTGTACTTAATTATAGTTCACCAATATTGGCTCCTCTATTTTAAGAAATGAACCTCAGGAATGAAAGATGTTAATAGCTGAAGAAATAGAGCAGGGCTGGACTGGAATGCATGAGAATGTGCTGTACTTTCTGTGTAATTTTTCTATAAACTTAAAACTTCTCTAAAAACCAAAGTGTGCTTTTAAACATTTTGAAAAGTAGATTTATTGCCTTGCCTCCCTTCCCAATTTTTCCACATCTCCCTCCTTTTATTCCTGTAACCATTATCAAGCCAAGATGAAAAAGTCCTAACCTTTCCCGTCTCTTGAAGAGGCCATCCTTTAATAGAGGAAAGAGAAAAATGGTAGCCAAAGAGGGGTGAGATTTGGGGGCAGTGTTCTGAAATCGAAGGCGAGGTCTTCACTGATGAACTCAAACCAGGTTTAGAATCTGAAAAGATCAGGTCAAACATACTGCCATGGAGTAAATTCTGATGCATAGACCCCTCTCTAAGGTTTCCAAGGCTGGAGCAGCAAGCCTCTTCTTTCTCCCAAAGACCAGCTGCTGTTTTCAGCTGCTTATCTTGTAGTTTGCAGCTCAATAAGGAAGGCATGGTACCAATAGGGTTCCTTCCACTGAAAAGACTTTCATTCACAGTCCCTCATGAGACCCTAGACTTAGGTATACGTGAGCATTCTTAAACATCTTTAGCTACGCCAACCCCAGAATTCTTAAAATACGCAACACACAGCAATGACAAATCCAACAAAGATTATACCCATTATTAGTACCAGGCAGGGCTCTGATGTAAGAGACAGGGAATTGACAATATAGCCAGAGGCAAAATAAATAATCAGTTAATTGACTCACACAATTGAGAGGCCCAAAAAGTAGGTCTGATTTCAGGAAGAGCTGGTTGAGAGGGCTCAAATGACACCCTTAAAAACCTTCAGTTTGCTGTCTGTCAGCTCTGCTTCCCTGAGTCTTGGTTTCATTCTCAGGTGAACTTTCCCCTTGGGAATATGGGACGACTGAATAATTCAAAGCTCCTCTCTGCTTATTTACCCTGGAAGAAGGAAACATTGCATAAGCTCAGCATGAGTAGAGATTGATGCTGAAGAATGATCCTGACCAGTGGATGGAGAGCACTGATAGATGGGGGACTGTGCTACAGAAACACCCTTGTATTTTCTAAGGGTATTTTCAGGATCGTCACCAGGTGATAGAACAAGACTCAAAAGGAGAAGAAGTTATAAACATCCATCAGTAATCAGAACATAGATTGTCTAAAGCATGGATTGAGGAAAAAGAGAAGTTGTCAAGAATGCAACGGAACACATAAAAATCAATTTCCTATGCATTAGTGAGCTGAGAGTAACTGGTATGGTATTGGCCATTTTGAATCATCTCAGACAAGCGTATGGTTTACTCTGCAGGGAATGGCAAATTCAAGAGGAATGGTGTCACATTCATCTTCAAAAAGAACACTTAAATACTCTCTTTAGCAAATGGTGATGGAAAAATTGGATCTCTATCTGAAGAAGAATGAAACAGGGATCCACACCTAGCCCTTGCATGAAAATGGACTCTAGAGGGATTAGAGACCTACCTGTAAACTCCAGAGCTATCAGGGTGATCAAAAAGAAAACTGGGACAATGCACACAGGAACTACCAACTATAATAAAGGAAATACACACCGTGGAAGACAACATACATGCCTGGGAGTAAAACTAGAACTCTTTCAATTGGGAAAAAAAAAACCTTTAGCAATGACATAACAGATAAGGGACTAATTACTACAATATGTAGAATTCTTCCACATTAGAATTTTAATACTAAGAAGGAAAAAAAGCAAATAAGCCAATGAAAAGATGGGCAAAGAATACAAATAGTTCACAAAGGATGACAGCAAACACATGAGAAAATGCTCATGATCACTAGTCATTCTGGAGATGCAAATGAAAACAATGATGAGAGAACTCACACTCACAGACACAGCCCAATTCAAGAAAACAGAGAACAACAAATACTTGAGAGGGTGTGGAGAGAGGGGAACTTTTATATACTGTTGGCAGCCTTGTAAATATATACAATCATTTTGGAAAGTGATATGGCAATACTTAAAACAACTGGCAGGAGAAATACCAGACCATCTCTGCACATACATATATCCCTGCTGGGAATATACCCCAAACAAATAGGAAATAGAACACCAATAGATGTGTACTCTCCCATGTTCATAGCAGTGCAATTCACAGTAGCAAGAAGCAGGAAACAAGCAAAAGTTCATCAGAAGAAGAATGAACAAAGAAATTGTGGTATAGGCACATAATGAAATACTATGCATTCCTATAAAACAGTGATGAAACCATGAGATGCTTCATGGAGGTGTGTCATGCTGAGTGAAGTTAATCACAAAAGGAAAAATATTGTATGAATCTATTACTATAAGGATAAACACCAAGATGAAGGCAGGTTCCTGATCTTCTAATCTCTTCTCTCAAGCCATGTGATAGAAAACCTGCTTAGCGCCCTTAAAAATATATATTGCCCTCTCTAGATGTACATCTCAAAAACCACTCCAACAGAAGAGACATCCCACAGCTGAGGTCAGCTTTTCAAGATGTGGGGAGAGAGAAGACCATTTAGTTGCTGTCATACAAAAGTTACACCAAATCACCAGTCACTCCTACCAGAACTGTGAGGCAATTTTACTGGAAATTCAAGTTGAAATTGGTACAGGTGGCATGTCTGTCTCAGAGAAGGCAATTACATTCCTGTGATTAAGATAATGGAGCGGTAGCAATCTCCCATCATATGAAAACACTTGACAATACTTATATAGAAACCAAAGGGAGAATGTGTCTGGTGCTATGTTCCTAATTGGACATTTTTGACCTTGTTTCTATCCAGCCCTCCACGACTGAGGCCATGTGCTACCAGGACTTTAGACTGTGATCTTTTGAAGCCCACAATATTCTTCATAGGTCATACCAGGAGGACTCGATGTGGAGAACACACTAAGTTGACAGGGAATTAATTACCTTATACTCACCCGTAGCTCTCGAACCTAAGGCTGAAACTCCCACGCATGAGAAGAAGCAGATGATTGCTCTCTCAAGAACATTGAGCATGCACAATGAATGGTGATCAGGAACTACCACAGATTTACTATTTTCATCTCTCCTGGCTTTATTATGACTTTTATTCATGTGGTAACTGTGGCCCTGCTGTAATGAGTAATTATTATGGAAATTTTTGCCCATCATCAATCCCCATTGTTTGTGTAAATAGTATGCCATCACTTTTGCATTTAATCTGTACAAGTCAACCATTCATATAGAGTGGTTCATAGCAGGCCTACATTCATATAATTTCCTTTTCTTAACTCTATCTAAAGTTTGTGCTATTGAGTAAATTAATGACACTATCAACAGAATTACATTATGCCCCTGGGGGGTGATTGATAATGTTCTCTAACATAAAATGACAATGATGTCTCTAAGGTGAACCAGAGAAATATATAAACCATAGATCATGAATGGGTTTGAGGCTCATACTTAATTCTAACCTCAATCTAAGAACAGAATAAGGATCAGTCCTTATGGCATGATTCTGCATGATGATCACTCTCATGAAGAGATAACTGAAAACATGGGTGCTATCTAAAGGGTGGTGAAGAAATTAGATGGTGCTGGGCTATCAGAAAGAATAGCATTTTCAAGGTTTGTCTTCAAATAAGCAGCTATCTAACTAAGTCTACCAAATCCATATGGGTGAAGCACACTAGCCTGCTAATACAAGGATTGTAAATAGTAAAATCCAAATTTGAAGGAAGGAACTGCATCAAAGCCTAAATTGTAAACATTGGCTTACAGAGGCTGTGTATTAGAGATTTTGCTTAAGATCATCCGACAATAGTTGCAGCAGCACACTGACGTGGTTCTGCCAGAAATTCAGGCCTATTTAGAAGAGGATGTGGAACAAGTGATATTGTTGCTGATATCAGATGGATCTTGACTCAGAAAACACCAGAAGGCTATTTTACTTGTGTTTCATTGACTATGCTAAGGCATTTTACTATGTGGACCAAAATAAACTGTGGACAACCATGAAAAGAATGGGAATTTCAGAACACTTCATTGCGCTCCTGAAGAACTTGTACATGCTTCAAGAAGCAGTTATGTACACTGGAGTCACAGTGTGGGAATTGAGCCCGATCTGACGCCACCACACTGAGGCAAAAGACTAAGGGCGTGCAACAGAACAGCAAGGGGAGCAGAGAACGGAGGTTCTGAGGGAATATTAAAAATAGAGTTTGGGTGTAAGATGTGGCACCCCATCAGATATGACTGGAAAGCAACAGGACCAACAGTTTGGGGAGAACATGGGAGAGGGGGAGGTGGGAGGAAGGAAGCAGGTGTTAACAAACAAGGGAACAACAAGTGATCTGATGTAGGAAGGTATAGGAACCCTGGTAGGGCTTGATCAAGGGC
>PVJH01006408.1:0-102003 GCA_004026705.1 Nesogale talazaci
CTGTCTCCCTTCCCCCAGGGTTTCTACTGTTCACCCCCTTGGAGGAGGAGGGTCTATCATCATGATCAGTTCCCCTACTGTCCACTCCTCTCCTTACCTCGCCCCTGCCCTCCTGCTATCACTACTCCCACACCTGTTCCTGGCTTCCATGTGCTGTGAGCGTTTATGTCTTATCTCTGCTATGTACATGTTCCAGTCAAGCCTGCAGTGAATGGCAGTACTAGGGTCATGATAATAGAGAGTAAGGAAGCCTTAAAGAACCAGAGGAATCTTGTGTGTTTCATCAGTGCTTTACTGCACACTGATTAACAAATCCCTTCCCTGTGTGAGGGGTTATCCCATTGTCTACAAATGGGCTTTGGGTCTCTGCTCTGACCCCCCTGATTCTCAGCAATATAGATTTTTTGTTTGCTTGTTTGTTTATGGTCTGTTACCCGGTCTCAGTGACACCTCATGATGGCACAGGCTGGTGTGCTACTTTCATGTGGGTTTGCTGCTTCTCTGCTAGATGGCTGCTTCTTTAACGTCAAGTCTTTCAGACCCCAGATGCTGTATCTTTTGGTAGTCAGGCACCATCTGCTTTCTTCACCACATATGTTTATATTCCCATTTTGTCTTCAGCATTGTGCCGGAAGGATGAGTATCACAGAATACCAGGTTGTTAGAACAAAGTGTTCTTGCATTAAGGGAGGGCATGAGCAGAGGTCCAAAGTCTGGCCACAACTCTAGTGTACTGCCATATAACTATACGTGCATAGGTCAACACCTCTATTTTTATGATTTAATGTATTATGTACACACCTGTGCTTATACCTCTCTCCATAGTTTTGCTTCCTGGATCTTTCCTCTGTTGCTGTTTACCTTCCTCCTGCCCCACCATCACGCTTTTCCTGCTCTGCCTCTTACTATTTCCTCTCAGCTAGATTGCTCCTGCTCTAACACCCCCAGGATATCTATGTCCTTCTCGTTGTTGATTTTAATTCCCTAGTTGTTCCCTGTCTATGACGGATTGTTCACCCCTCCCTTGGCCCTCCTCCTTCCCTCAGTTCCTCCGGGACCATTAGTCCTGCTGCTTTCTCCTAGACCTTGCCTCCCTTGCCTATAAGTTAACTTTCTGGTCTGGCATCAGGAGTGGTGGGCAGATAATTCTACCTGTACGTGATCTTGACTCTCTATCGTGGCTTTCATAACCTATTAAAAAAAATAACATGGAATATGAAAAGAAAACTGAAGTCCACTGATTTTAAGTTGGTTGGAAAGTAATATTCATCACTGAAAATGCTTAATTAAAAATTTAGAATATTATTTAAATATATTTATAAACAACTTCATAAATTTTATGTCACCTTTTGTTCTGAAATGCTACAGCAGCAATCATTAGTCTTAGTTGCCAGCATAGAAAACTGAAGTTCTGACAACCTGCTCTAGGCCATACAGCCATAAGAAATAGTCAGGACTGCAGCTCAGGTGCCAGTTTCTCACAGCTGCCTCTGGTAAGTACCAAATGAATCTTAAAATCAAATCTTCATCAAATGGAGGAAAAGTACAAAAAGTTACTCCTTAATCTTTCTGAGAAATACTACGAGAGACCTCATTCAGTCATGATGAAATGCTAAGTAACAGAACCTCTACAGACACTGCCCCACATTGATTTCAACTCATCACCCTACTGGACAGAAGAGAACTGCCGCTTTGGGGTTTCAAGTCTATAAATCCTTCAATGAACAAACTTAAAAAAAAACAAAACAGAAAAACCTCAGTAGGACTGCTTTCACTGTACAGTGCCAGAGAGATGATCTGGAATGACTGTAGGGAAGGAATCGGTAGTTAGTCCTGCCTGACAGTTATGTCTAGGATAAACTGCACAACATTTAATTACTTGAAGTACCTATACCAACATTTGGTGGTAATGGTTGAGAGAAAAAATTTGTTCAACAACCTTTGTTCCTATCCATTTTCTTAAGAAAACTTCCTAAAAGAATTATCGTATCATAATATTTCTTAAATAAGATTCTTCATATTTTTATGATGTATTTGACATTTTTTGAAAGAAAAAAAGAATCAGCTATTCAACACAACTTGAAAAGCTACTCTTATTTGGACAAAAGTACTTATTAAAGTAACTATTTAGATAATTCTATTGGCATAGGAGTAGGATGGAAAAAGCACTGAGAAAAAAAGGTGCCATGAATAAGGAAAAATCTGGGAACCTCTGCTGTAGTGCATTCTACTAGTTTTATTAGAATAAAATTCACAATAACCTGTGAATTCTCTTGCCACAATCTTAACAATATTTTCCTTTCTCTTTTTTGGCTATTTAATTTTTATTGATTTTTTAATGATACCCAAAACATTATTTATTTTGTTAGTTTGCTGCTTAAAAATATGGAACATTTCACAAATTTGTGTGTCATCCTTGTGCAGGGGCCATGCTAATCTTCTCTATGTCATTCCAATTTTAGTATATGTGCGGCCACAGCGAGCACCAATATTTTCTTAAGCTTTCCACTTGGTGAGGCAGCAGTGACTTTTAGCTTACATTGCTGAATGCTGGGGAGGCATGTGAGGCTGGAGGATGCCCTGTGAGGGCGTTGCTAGGAGCCGATGCCTCCCCTGCCCAGGCAGGCAAGACCTTGCCTCTTCAGACTTCTCTTTGTTCCCCAAACTCAAAAATAATTGAACAGGGACATGATGTCATTCCAAGAAGTTGCCAGTGCTACTGTGCATATCAAAACGCACAGATTTCTTCAGGGAAGGGCTAAAAACCCTTCCAAATAGAAACTCTACTTTGAAAAGTATATAGAATTAGATGGAGGATATGTTATGAAACAGTATTTTCAAAAAAAAATTTTTTAAGGAATAGTATTTTCACATCTTGAGTTTTTTTAAATAAAGATTTGTACAGACTTTTAGCTTTTTATTTTTTTTTACTTATCTTTTTTTTTTTTTTTTTTACAGAGACCAGCTATTTTAGGAAGACATTTGCTTGAAATACAGGATATTCACTTGCCTGTACCTTATGGGAAAGTGTCTAACAGAATAGGAGTTGGAGGTACAGACAAGGAAGAAAAGCAACAGCAGTTAAGGACCGTGTATAAGAAATGAGTCTTTCACAAGAAGGAGATTTCCTTCAACATAACACGAGGATAGAAAGAGAAGATGGAAGCAGATGCTTCAACAGATCTGCTGAAGGGATGGTGCAAGCTCTCATATGAAAGCCTTTTCTTTCAATGATGCATGAGGAAACTAGCTACAACTCAGACAGTAGGGTGTGAGACTTTTAGGAAGAAATATAAATAATCACCTAAGTCAACAGGAGAGTGAAAACTGGAAAACCATAATAATATTGCTAGACAGCACTTAGAGACTTAAAGAGGAAACAAATTGTTCGTTGCATAGTGTTTCTTCTCTCATGTTTTTGCACATAGAGATACCAAGATGGTGGAGTGGAGTTACAACTGAGTTATGTTTTCCCAATGAGTCATATGAAAGCAATTGAGGGTATTTTTCAAGTGAGATAAATTATGAGGATGGACAATGGAATCTAAGTCAAATGAGGAGAGGTTATAGAGAAGGGAGTTGGTGAACAGAAAAGGGTTGGGTCAACAAAGTAAAACCTCAACTAGATTGACTATGTTAGCAAGAATTGCATACCAAGTTAATTGCCCCTCTGGTGAAGGTGGGAGAATAAAAAACAGTATAATTTATGCAGATAATAAAGACTAAGTTGGCACAGAATGTAGTAAGAGATAATTAAAGTGAGATCAATAAGGTAAGAGTCCAGTTAATTAGAGGAATCATTTTAATGAATCTTGAAAGAAGCTACTAAAGTGCTCACAATAATTAGTGGCGGAGAGAAATGCTGTATACCAAGTAATAGTGATGATGAATAATATTAAAGTAGAGAAGGAGAGCCCAATGCGTTTAGAAAAGAACTCATATTAATTAGAATTTCCTGACGATCTACCAGCAATAACATGCAGCTAAGTTTTCATCAAATTTATGAAATGAAATAAAATTAACATTTCCTAATAGTTAGGTGACTATCTTAGTATCTGTGTTTCTAGTAATATAAAGGTTTTCCATTTTGGATGTTCCTTTCTGCCAAATAACGGAGTGGCCTATAAATCAACAAAAGCGCCCTTGAGGGATGCACCCCTTCAAGCATTCAGCAATTAGGGACCAAAGAGGAAACACTTATGCAAAAGCAAAGATGCGAATTCAGGAAAGGTAGATGGATGCAAACAAGGCAACCTGGTGGAAATGGCGAGTGCTGACACACTGCCAGCATTGTACCCAATGTCACAGAACATTTTGTCCATGAACTGAGGAGTAGAAAGCTAATTTCCCATGGGAATTCTTACTTAAAACACACAACATATTTCTAAAAAAGAGATGTCTCCCAAGCCCTACACTTAATTTTTATATATAATGCGTAATGTACCACCATTAAGCAGGTTCATACTCAGAAACCCAATAGGACACAGAACTGCCCCTGTGAGTTTCTGAGGCTACAATACTTTACAAGAGCAGAAATCTTCAGCTTTCTTCTGCTGAGCAACAGGTGGAGCTGAACTTCCAGTCTTGGAGCAAACAGCCTAACACGTAAACCTTTATGCCCAAGGGTCCTACTCTTTATATATAAGCATTTCAACAATAACTGCAGGGAAGTGAAATTAGTCTGACTCTTCTGTGAATAGTCTTTGTCCTTGCTACCAGATGATTGATCAGAAGTGTGCAATCACAGCATCCCTAAACAGAAAGAACTCACTTCCATTGGGGCAATTCTGACGCCTGGTAACTATAGGACAAGGCAAAACTGCCCGTCGCTGGGGTTTCTGAAAATATAATTCTTTACAGAAGCAGAAAGCCTTGTCTTTCTCCCTCTGAGCAGCTGGGGGTTCAAACTCCTGACATTGTGGTTGGCAGCCCAATGCATACCCACTATGCCATAGGGCACTTAGAGCACTCTAAGTAAGGGCCTGTGGGTTGTGTCATTGTGCTGCGTAAAAAGTGAAGCATTTAGCATAATCCCATAGCAGGTACAGCGAATCCCATGATCATGAGGAAAGAAGAACTGAGAGCAGACTATCTTCAAGATCTCTGTGAGGAGGGGCAGTGGCAACAACGGCAATGACACAGAGTGTACACGGCAGGGCAGGCTTCCTGGCTCGCGGAACGAGTACAACTGAGTGCGGGAGGAGGCGGGCTAGCAGAGCACAGTGCCCTTTGGGCATTTATCAGTGCTAAAGGAGCTTTGTCACGCTTATCCACGAGGGCGCGGCCAAGATGCCATACAACTAAGAGGTTGAGGGTCAGAGAGGGATGTGTCTGCTGGCACAACGGAGAAGAGAGTTCTGTGGACAAAAGAATTGTGTCCTTAATGTTTTTTTATCCCGGTTTTGTAATCTGCTAAATTCCCCAATAAAATTCTATCACTATGAGTATTATCTTTGGGCTCTGTGTAGCCGTATTAACAGATTACCTAACCACGCAAAGAAGTAGCATACTGTGGGAGAAGCAGTTGGTATCAGAACAGGGTACAGCAGACATACAAACACACCCACACACACACACACACACTCATTAAGGGTCCTTTCCCCTAATTCTGTAGAACTACTTTCCACAGTGATTAACTGAACTACCATCAACAGTGAGTCTATTATGATTTCCTCAGTCTTTGATCATTTATCCTTAGCCCCTGTGACATGAGTCAGCAGACTTGATTTCATGTGGATAGTTTCCTTTATCCCGGAAGATTGTTTTTGGTTGTTTTGGTTGTCCTTGTCCTATTTACTTATGGTTTGAAAAAAAATGGTAATTATTTTTTTTCTTTTTTGGCTTTTTTGGGGGGGGTTTGGGGGGCATCACTGCCCTCTGGTGGTGGGTGTAGGAGGCCCAGCCTTGCTGCTGAATTTGAACCTCCAACCCAGTGGGCCGCACAACCACTATGCCACTGGGGCTCACCCGGTAATTATTTTTAAATTGGTTTTCTTATCCTGGAAAATAGGACATTCCCTTGTTTATTCAAAGTGTTTCTCTTTCCTATAAAGTTGCAGAATATTTCAAATAAAACACTGTGATTTTATTGTTAGGGTCAAAAAACTCAAACATATTCCCATCAAGCTGATTCTGACTCATAAGGACCCTATGCCGAGCAAAGTACATCAGGTCAGTAGCTTTCTGAGACGGTTAATCTTTATGGAAGTATACAATCTCATCTTTCTCCCTCGAAGCAGCTGATGGTTTCAAACTGCTGACTTTGGTGTTAGGAGTCCACCATGTAACCCACTACATCATCAGGGGTCCTTATTGTTAGAGTAGTCACTGACATTTTGTAGCTTTGGTTGATATTATAAATGAAAACTTTTCCAATATATTTCCTAGTTGCTTTTGTTGCTAAATGCAAGCTATTTTTGGACAATGCACATGCAACCTCTTACTTGAATTTCCTCATTCTGAGAAATTATCAGTTGACTTGATATTTTTAACTAATCACATGATTTGAAAATAGCAAAATTTTCACCTGTATTCTAATTGATGCATCAGTTACTTTCCTTTTATAACTTTCTTGATTAGCCAGAAGTTCCTAAACGATATTAACAAATAACTATCAGAGGGTCTCTCCACTTAATTACAATTTTCCACTGAAATGCTTAATCATATAAAGTAGGACACTGGCTATTAAGTTAAAATAATCCTTCCTTTTTCAGTCTAGTGCAATTCCTTAATTATATGCATAGATATTAATGATTAATTTTTTTTATTAATGATTAATTTTATTCAATATACTTGCATGGCACAAGCAGTCAGCTTGGATGTTCAAAACTATCCAGTGGCTCCATGAAAGAAAGGGAGACAATTGCATCTTTAAAACTGCAGCTACAATTAGTTCTACTCTGTACCACATCAGGCCACCAAGAATTGGAAGTAACGATGTCATGGATTTGGTCTGTTTACATAAATATCATGTATTTTCTTTCTTTCTTTTTTATCCTTTGAACTACTGGCAACCATTAAAACACTCTGGATGTCAGTTTTACACTGCTTTGCTGTATGCTGGAGAATTTCACCTAAAATTTCCACTGTCAGCATCAGCTAAAACACCATTAAAGTAACATATTGTCTGACAGCAAGAATATTGGTACGAAGCATATCTTCTTCAAGGAGCCCTAGCATTACCACAGTTACATTCTTGGCTGTTAATGCTAGAGAATTTCACCTAAAAATTCCACTTTCAGCATTGGCTAAAACACCATTAAAGTAACTGTGGCAGTCATGTGCTTGATGTCAATCTCATGAATGGAAGTCTAGGGGTAGAGTCTAGCCTGTCAATCTGGAGATAGCCAACGAGGCCTCTGTAGGCATGGCTTTCTCTGAGAATTCTGGGAAGTCTTGCGATATTTCCCTCATGGAGATGAGACTATCCTCCCCAGTTGCTGGGAGTCCCTCTGCTGACAATGACAAGATGACAGCATACGAGGAACCGGAAGAGCCAGAGAAGCCACATGGCCTTACCCTAATGGAACCAGACCTCTGAAACCAGAAAAGCCACAGAGAGACCCCTGCCAGCGCTGGGATGTTTCTATCACCAATGGAAACTGCTGGTGGACCCTGAGCCCTGGAAACGAGGAGCCATGAGGGGACTCCTGCCAGCACCGGGACTCTGCACCCACTGGCCTGTGACTTTGTGAGTCAGAAGGAGACTTTACAGACTGGGGACATGTGGGCTAATATTGGACTTACACTTTGGACTGGAGTGGGTTGGGATGCTTTCTCAGTGTTCTATTCCTCTTGTATATAAACCTTCCCCTTATATCCATATGCGTGTCTATGAATTTGTTTCTGTAACCTACCCGGACTAACACAGTAACATACTATCTGAAAGCAAGAATATTGGTAGCAGCATATCTTCTTCAAGGAGCCCTAGCATTACCACGGTGCCATTCTTGGCTCTTAAGCACACAGATGCACAGCCTTGGAAATGCTATGGGACGGTTCTACTCTGTACAAAGGGTCACAATGAGCAGGAATCAACAGGGTTTGGTTTATTTTGCTTTATATCTTCTTTGGCATTGTAAGGAATCTATTTTATAAATTAGAATTTGAGAGCCTGTTCAAAATGGGCAAATATCAAATATGAAACAATAATGATGAAAAGATGAACACTTTGAGCTTATTACCTGCTGGGGGTCAAGCTTGCCCAGGACCACCTGCATGAAGTCTTCATCTGAAATGATGATGGTTATATCAGCAGAGCCTTTTGCAGGACCTTGATATATTTGTCCAGAACCACCTTTTAGGTCAATAGCTATGAAAAATAGGAGGAAATCAAGTTATATCAATTTTGCTTCATAATATGAGGGTAAAATAGACCAAGTAAACTCTATAGAGAAAAAAATTCCAGGTTAATGTGATACTTAGTCTATAAATTATGCATAATCAGTCATTTAGAAAAATTTATGTCTTTTAGGTTTCAAAATGCCTTTTATAAAATTCTTCTAATTAGTCAAAACAATACTTTTTTCTGCATAAAAACTGATATAAGAACTATTTTAAATGAGAATCCATGAGGAATATATAAGGATGTTAATCTAAGGATGAAAATTCTACCTACAAAGAAAAAGAACAACAACAAAAAACCCTAAGTTTAAAACTATTGCATGATTAGCTGGGTTGGAAGAAAGAAATTCTTAATGTCCTTTAATGCAGTCACCTTTCAAATAGGTGAATGAATCAAAGTATAAAGTAACCAGATGCCCCACTTTTTAACAACATCCCACAGCGCTTTAAAATTAAAATAAATATATTACAATATTATTTTTGCATTCTATGAACATTTTTGTTGCTCCATATAGACCAAATTTTTAATCAAGAACCCCTCCTCCCCACCTTATGGTCAACAGTGTCCTACTTAAAATATGGTCACTTTATAAACATGTCATCACAAAAATAGCAAGATGAGCAAAATGGATATGCAAATTGTCTAAATGGTTTACACATTACAATTGATTTGTAAAATATATTGTTTTATTTTAGATGCCATCAAGTCTGTTCTGACTCGTAGCGACTCTCTGCACAGCAACAACGCTGCTCGCTCTTGTGCTCTCCTACTTGCTGCGCCTGTGCCCACTGCGGCAGTCACGGTGTCATTCCGGCTCATGGAGGGCTCCTGTCTTCCTCTTACTTGTCGCCCTTCTGATTTACCCAGCATAATAGCCTTAATCAAAGCACAGGAGCCAAACTTTCTCCATCCTTGCCACAAAGGAACACTCTGCTTGTACTTCTTCCAAGGCAGATTTGTCTTGTTTGTTTTTTTGTGGTTCATGTTTCTTCCAATAATTTTTGCCGGTACCATAATTCAAATAAATCAATTCTTCAGTTTCTTAGTCAATGTCCAATTTTCTTTTTTTTTTTTTTAGCCGTTTTACTGGGAGCTCGTACATCATTTATCACGTACGTATACTGTGCCAAGCACCTTCGCATGCCTGCTGCTGTCATCGTTCTCCAAATCTCTGCTTTTCCACTTGAGCCCGTGATATCAGCTTCTCATCCTTTCTCCTCACCCCCCTCCTCCCACTCCCTCCACTTTCACATGTATATGAGCGAGAAACATGGGGAATTCTGGACTGATGATCCCTTCAGGATCAGTGATGAGAGTGGTGATAGCGGGAGGGTAGTGGGAAGGTGAAGTGAAGTAGATAGGGGGAACAAATAGGGATCTACATATAACCTCCTTCCTGGGGTACGGACAAACGGAAGTGGTGAAGGGACACATCAGACAGTGCACGGTATGACAAAATAATGATAATTTGCAAATTATCAAGGGTTTATGAGGGAAGGGGAGTGAGGAAGGAGGGGAAATATGAGGAACTACCAAGGGCTTATGTAGAAGTATGTTTCGAGACTGATAATGGCAACAAATGTGGTTTACATACAATAGATGTATGTTTTGATTGTGATGAGAGTTGTATGAGCCCCCAATACAATGATTTTTTTTTAAAAAGAGCTTATACCAAGTAGAAAATTTTTTAGAAATGATGATGCCTTATACAATTGGTGCATAATGATTTTTAAAAAAGACAGTGGGGTTCTCAACCTTCCTAATGCTGCACCCCTTTAAATTTAAGCATGTACTGAGTACCTATAAATGCCCTGTACCCAGAGACTCCACCCAGTAGGTCATGTGCTGGACCCTTCTAACTTCTGATCCCTTCTCCTCCCCTCCATTTAGGGAATCTATGGGAAAGCTACCTTGTATGAACCAACGTCAACGCTTCTAAACATCCAGCTCCCTCCCACATCAAAAGTTCTCCCTAGAAGGTACTCTGAGATTAATTATTTGACAAAGAATTAACCTTTCTCCCCCACTTGTCCCTCAATTATGTCATCTGTTGTACCTCCAAGTATTCTGTGTAGTCAGAGACCTTGTCTGATTTGCTCCTTGCAGTATATTCTGCAGCTCAGCATATAATAACATTATTAAAAGTAGTTAATGAAATAATGATGGAATAATTAAAAAATAAAGTTCCTCATGTTGTGAACCCGTAACCATAAAATTATTTTTGTTGCTACTTCATAACTGTAATTTTGCTACTGTGATGAATCAGGCAACCCCTGTAAAAGGCTGTTTGATCCCACAAGGGTTGTGCCTCACAGGCTAAGAACGGCTGTATTAAGGTCTATAGTCTTGAATATAAGCTTCTGAGGCAGTTCTACTCTGACTTCCTGGGTCTCTATAACTAGAAACCAGTAAGACAGTTACGGGTCCTGGGATGCCAAAGTTAATTTGGCAAGTTTTAAAATCCTCATATCTAATGCACCGGGAAGGTCAACTCCAGTCTTCTGTGGCATGAACACATATTTCTTCTCAAATGTCCTTTGGATCTTTGAAAATTATATCACAAATTAAAAATTGGAACCTTCACCCTAAAATGTACTTTATATCTAAAGTGAGAAACTCCAGAGAGTAATCTGACTCAACTTCTAGAGCATCAGCCCCACTCCAGAAGCTAGTAGGTTATAATGATCAAATTATATCCTTTTGATCTTAAAAGAATTTTAGTTTCTTAATCTATAGACATCCTTCCATATTCTGGCAAATTTCTAAGATAAGAAACAAAGGACAAAAAAATTTTTTTAAATTAAAAAAAAACAGAGGACAACTAACAATCAAAGAATATCTTTATCTATTTATCACACGATACATAATGGATGCCTGGATTTCATCCAGATGTATAGGCTTAGTTCTACGAATTAATAACTGTACATATATTTTAAATTAGAACCCATTTTATTATTTCACAATCAATATTCATACAAAAACACAATTGCATAATCTTGCTATCAACTAAGCATAAATTCTTCTTATGTTCCTATTGCAAAAGAGATTACAACTATGTCAAAGGAAATTAAATTGCCATTTAGGAGCAAAATAATCAAATTGCTAAATGCCAACCTGAGTTAACTTATCATCCAAAGGAAAATAAAACAGATTTTTATTAAGCACCATTGTGTCGTTAACCATGAAAATAAATCTGGTTTTGCAAAAAGGTTTCAGTGGAATGGATCTCTTATAACCACTGGATACATTCAAACAACAAATAGGCTCTCTGAAAACATAGAATTATATTTGTGCCTAGAGTTCCAATAAAATGCATAGTTAACATCCGTGAACTGTATTCTCAGATGCTCACTTTGTTTATATACAAATGGAAATAGTGAAATCAATGCTCTGTAAAGCAAGCGTGAACAGCATATTATTTTTTAGGGCCAACAATGATTTTTCTTTCATTCACTTCAGGGGTGCCATGAAGCAGAGTGGCACAGCTAGAGAGCTCTGTTCTCACTCCCATCCCCCTGATTATGGACTCCAATTCTCTAACTGTGCATCTATCCCTAAACTCTAAATCCTAAACTCTAGTTCAGATCTCATTATGCTGTTCTAGTACCACAAACCCTACTCCTCTCCCATGTTTTTCACTTCTAACAATAATGTCAACATCCCCAAATCTTGTTTTCCAGACATAATTAGTAGCCAAGTAAGTTAATTCTACCTCAAAATACCTCTATATATGCTCTCTTCTCTCCACTGCCAACACCATCATACAGTAAGTCTGCTCCCCACTCCACCCCCAAGCACAGCCTCTAACAGTTATTCTGAACAAGATTTCCGGAACTGCTATGCAGCCACACATAAAATGTGCCCTCTGAGAAGCAGGAAGAGAAGGGATTTTATTAACAGCAAGAGCCAGGAGTGGAGTGTATCTTCTAGACCAGAACTCTGTATGCTATGAATCTCCTGGATCTAAAACATAGCTATAACATCAGATAAGCATCAGCAACAGTACCAGGAGTCAGCAAATGAAATAGACGGGCTGATTAGTGAGGGGATTGGAAAAAACCTGAGAACCTTGGCACTGGGAATAATAAGCTATCAGAAATAGGGAAAGATACAAATACAGAGGAGTCACAAATTGACAAGTGGGGTATATTGAAGACAAATCACCTGTGTACATAGAAAGAATTCACCAAGAGAGTATTAAGAGAGCCCACCAACTGGAAAAACATCTTTAGGAATGACACATCAGAAAAAGGCCTTATTAGTAAAATCTACAATACTTTGCAAACTACATTAAGAGAAAAACTAACTTCCCATTTAGGAGGTGAGCAAAAGACCTGAACAGAAGTTTCACAGGGGAAGAAATCCAAATGGCCAATAAGCATATGAGAAAATGTTCCCAATCATTAGCCCTAAGAGAAATGCAAATTAAGGCAACTATGAGACACCACCTAACACCCTCAAAGATATCCCAATTCAAAAAATCAGAAAGCAACAAGTATCGGGCCACTGTGGTGAGATAGGAACTCTCATCCACTGCTGGTGGACCTGTAAGTATGTACAGCCTCTATGGAAATTATTTTGGCAATTTCTAAAACAGATGGAAACTGAGCTACCATATGACCATATGACCCAGCAATTTCCCCAGACTTCTCTGCTCCAATGTTCATCGCAGCATAGTTTACAATTGCAAGGAGTTGGAAACAACCCAAACTTCCATCAACAGATGAATGGATTAAACAACTGGGGTACATACATACAATGGACTACTATGCATCACTGAAAAGCAGTGATAAACACGAAGTATATCACCACATGGGAAGAACTGGAGGAAATCATGCTAAGTAAAGTAATCCAAGTGCAAAAGGACAAGTACAACATGAGTCTGCTGAGGTAAGTTTAGAAAAATTCAAAAGGCTACTGTATACAAAAATTTCTGGGGGGAGTCCAGGTACTATGGCAGGGGCCAAACCAAATCCAGGGCTACCTATGGTAGCCAACGAAAAAGAGAGTGGGGGGAGATAGTAATGTGTGGAACAGGGCTAACCCACCCAATGGAAGGGTATTTTTATATCTCCACAGGGAAAGAGGGATCAACTTAAACCCACTGTTACAGGATGTGAATGCAGCATGAAGGCATGGAGCAGGTAGTCAGTGGAGGGGCCTGCCCCAATTCTAACCATGTAGATGGCTGCACCTCCCCCAGAAGAATTTACTTTAGAGGACAGCACTGACGCTCGGGAGAGAGAGACATGTCTGACAAGAGTACACAGGTGCAAATGAAGGAGGAGGAAGAGAGAGAGGAGCGCATCCTGGCCCACCAAGCCCTCAGGATGATATTCACCCCCCTCCCCCCCACGCAGAACAGCCAACACACTATGAGACACGACGTCCCTTGCTAGCTCATGGCCTTACAAGGGACAACACTGGAGACACAGTGTCGGAATTGTACCCTACCATACAAAGGAAAACACTAAAGGTGTGCAACAGAGCAGCTAGGGGAGGAGAGCATGGAGGTCTTGAGGAAGTGTCAAGGACAGACTTTGGTGCCAGGGCATGGAACCTCATCGGACTCAACTGGAGGTCACTCCTAGAGCTCAACAAATAGACTTTGGACTATTTACAGGTTTTTCTTTTTTATCATTTTTTCTTATTCATATATTTTTCTGGACATTGTTTTTTTTCATGTTTTAGTCATCATTTTGTTTTCTTTTGTCGCGTCACCTTCCTATGTCATGTTTTTGTGGTGCATATTATTATCTCTGCAGGTATATCTATATAAGATAGGCTGGATGATCAGTCTGAAGGAGAAAATGGTGGGACCAATCATTCCGGGGGGTATGGGAGAGGAAGATGTAGGGAAAGGAGGTGCTGTTGATCAATCCAGGGACAAGGGAACAAGTGATCCAAAATCAGTGACGAGGAGGGTATGAGAGGTCTGGTAGAGATTGATCAGGGGTAGGGTAACCAAGAGAAATTACTGAAACCCAAATGAAGGCTGAGCATGATATTGGGATATGAGAGAAGTAAAAGGAAGTAGAGGAAAGAAATAGGAGGCAAAGGGCATTTACAGAGGTCTAAATACAGGCATCTACATAGGTAAATATATTTATATCTGATGATGGGGAAATAGATCTACAGGCATATATTTATAGGTTCAGTATTAAGGCAGCAAGTGGACATTGGGCCTCCACTCAAGTACTTCCAAAATTCAAGAACACTTTTTTATATTAAATTGGCATTCCATGATGCTCACCTTCCCGACGGGATCGCTAAAGACAAATGTATGCATAAGCAAATGTAGTGAAGAAATCTGATGGTCCTTGGCTATCAAAAGATAAAGCATCTGAGGTTTTAAAGGCTTGAAGGCAAACTAGCTCACAAGCAACAAAGCTCATGTGGAAGAAGCACACAAGTCTGTGTGACCACAAGGTATTCAAGGGATCAGGTATCAGGCAACAAAGAACTAAAAATTATATTACTGTAAATGAGGGGGAGTACAGGTTGGGAACCCAAAGTCCATCTGTAGGTATCGGATTTCTCCTTACAGAGGGGTCGTGGGGAGGAGACAAACCAGTTAGGGTGCAGTGTAACAATGATGAAGCATATAACTTTCCTCTAGTTCTTCAATGCGTCCTCCTCCCCACTATCAATTCTACCAATACAAATCCAGTTAGACCACCGGATGCACACTGGTATGGATAGGAACAGGAAACATAGGGAATCCAGGATAGATCATCCCTTCAGGATGAGTGGTGAGAGTGGCGATAATGGGAAGGTTGGGGGAAGGTGGGGCAGAAAAGATAAACTGATTATAAGAATCTATATAAAATCTCTTCCTGGACTACGGACAACAGGGAAGTGGGTGTAGGGAAACATTGGACAGTGTAAGATGTGACCAAGTAATAATAATTTATAAATTATCAAGAATTCATGCAGTAGGGAGAGAGGGGAAAAAATGAGGAGCCAATGGCAAGGGCTTAAATAGAAAGCACCGTTTTTGAGAATTATGAGGGCAACAGATGTACAAATGTGCCTGACACACAATGGACTTATGTATATTTGTAACAAGAGTTGCATGAGCCCCCAATAAAAAATGATTCTAAAAACAAACAAAAATAGGTTGATTTCTCAGCCACAGAACAAGTAAAACTGAGTGTTTGGGGGAAGGAGACTGGCTTGTGGTATCAGGTGCTTCTTGGCCCTTAAGTGGGGAAGCTGGGCTTTCTGACCATGGAAGTGAACGTAGAACTCCTTGGGCCTGAGACTTACTACAGAGGGGTTTCCTGTAGGTACTTAATTTAGGGAGCTGAGTTTGCTGAATTTAAGCTGAACACTTTGGTTTTGGAGCTTACAGCAGAGTGGTATGTCCCTTTAAGCATTTATTAATAGACCTGAAAGAACTTTGTGACATGTCCTGATAAGTACCTGTACCCTAAATATTTGTCACGTGCATGACCATCTTGTCAAACTCCTTAATGAAAACTTTAATTATGAATATTGTTTTAATTATTTGTAGCCATTGCCATGGACATTAGAACCTAGAGATAAGTTAAAGAATAGCAATTACAACAACACATCTATAATATAAAAAATAAAAGAAAGGATGGCCATAAACTATATGGAAAGTGTTTGAGAGTTCTTCAAAAAGTTAAATATAAAATTACAGTATGATCCAGTGAGTCCACTCCTAGGTAAATACGTAAAAGAATGACAAGTAGGCACTCAATCAGATACCTGTACACTAGAGGAAGAATTATTCACAGCAGTCAGCAAGTGAAAACAGCCTGAGAGCCCATCAATATACAGGTAGATAGATGAGACATGTACTAACAGGGGAATATTATTTAGTCATAAAGAAAAGATAAGTACCCACTATATGGAAATAGTGTGAGGACATTACAGTAAATGAAATTAGTCACACACAAAAGGACAAATATTGTAGAGCCTATTTACATGAAATATATATATAATCCACAAATGTATAAAGACAAGAGGAGGGAGTTCAGAGGATTGCTGAAGGGGTGGCAGGCTTCTGATAATAATGAAAACAGGGGGCTGGGGGGAAATAATAAAAAAAACATGTGGAATCAGAGTGAAGTTCATTGCACAATCTGGAAGAATGCAATTAATGTCAGTGAACTGAAGATGCAAACTGGTTGAAATGAGAAATATTTTGCTTCACTACAATAAAAACTTTTAGTGATGATCAATAACCACTGATAGCACATTTCATGATTCAAAGAATGAACTCTCACTGTTACGAGCATTAGTTTATCAATTTATAATTGACTGAGGAGAAAAGAGCACAAATGTGACCTTGCCTCACTATGCTCCACTGTCCCGGAAAAACATCAGAGCCACTGGGAAACATCTACACAGCTTTCTGCCATGACAGACGGAGGCTTCACACTTCCTAACAGATCTGGCTGGTTAGCAAAGTGAATCAATAAAAGCATTCTAGTACAAGAAAAACAAGAAGAGAATTCTCTAATGTGGAAAAAATTTTCATTTTACTATTCCCAATATTACTAAGAAATTAAAATAGACACTGGAATCTAACATGTCAAAGCACAGAATAGTTTGTACTATGATTAAGGAAATAAGTTACACAAATGGTTACCAAAGATATGACACGATTCTCCCCACCCCCCACTGACCCAATCAAAACACATACATGCACACACACAAATTTTCTCTTTTTCTTTGTGCACAAAAATATTGAAAGTACTAAAAATGTTTAAAAGTCATTTCAGATAACACAGTGAAATATTTAAAGCTGATATTTTCATTTTATTTAATTCTGGGTTTCTAAAAAGGCTGGGTGCCCTGAAAATCAACTAGGATCCAAGGAGAACAACTTCTCTAGGAAAGTAGAATGTATCATTCTTTAGCAGATGGACTTTAATTATAACACGGATAATTTCCTTCCATTTACTAAAGAGGTACCTTAGACTACTACAGACTCAGAGACCTGACTTACTCCATTTGGCTGCAACCTGTCCACCTTTAGTGATGTGCCACTCAAACATAGCATGCCCGATCTTTACCACCGCAGGCCGAACATCCTTCAGGCGGCGACCAATTTCCTCAAACACAAGGGTACTCTGAAGCTCTCCACCCTAGCAAAACAAGAAAAGTTCATGCTAAAGTTATGTAAAAAGCAATCGAAAAATAATTTAAAAATACAATCCAGGTCATTTTAAAAACAATGACCTGCACATAGGACAACTGAACTAGTTTTGTTAGTTCTCCGCAACCCCCAACTAGACTTTGTTCACACTCTTCTTATACACGTATATATAATTATCCAGAACCACACCCCTGCTAATAAAAGGACTATACTTTTATCAGAATTCAGAAATAATATTTTTAAACTTAACTAGGAATTTGACATCCTATGCCTCAGTATCTTCAGCAGGAAGGTATTAGACAAACCAACTTCTTAAATCTCTTTCTCCATTTTTAAAATAGGCATAAATTATATGAAGCTTAAATTTCCTTTTTAAGTCTAAAAATTCATATGGATTCTTAACTTTGGATTTTTCTGGAAGGGTTTTAATTTTGAGAAAATTATATAGTAATATGACTTAAGTCAATTAAAGATCACATGGATAAAAATGCAAATGAATTTTATCAAGAATTTCAGCTTACTAACAGATGATAACATAAATGCTTTAATAATAATAATACATGGTATTGCTTTTTCATTTGACTACTAACTCAACGGCCAGTAATTCAGACCAGTCAGTTTGAGATGGAAAGATGTAACAGTATATTTTCATAAAGATTTTCAAGCTTTGAATGTCTATGGAAGAGGTCTACACTTCCTATGAGTTGGAATCTACCCCACACTAATGAATTTGGTCTGGTTTTTATTGCTTTTTCAGTTGTACAAATATTTGTGGAACTCTTTAAATCAAGAAAAAAGACTAAGGATATTTACTATTTACCTATTTCTTCAAAATACTGTTTGCTTAAAATTATCATTGAACAAATTATATAGTTGCTGTTATGCTAACAGTAACAAACTGATAAATACAAATTAGTCTGTGGACATACCACTTTTGATGGACGTGCTCTCATCTAACATTAGATATTTTCTCTTAAAAGAGACCAAGATTATTTTATCTCTTTTTCAATATCTCAAAATACTCTCAACAAGGAATAAAATACCCAACTTAAAAATGTATAGGGTTAGGATTAGGGTTGTTAGGGTGATTAGGGTTAGGGTTAGGAAAAAAAAAAATTTTATGTATCTGAGTTCAAAATTTAATTGAGGTCTACAGATGAACTTCAAGGGGTCTAACAGCACCTTAAAGTTGCACATAGTAAAGTGCTCAGATTTTAAGTGAGCCACCATTTACTGGGGGGCGGGAGGGTTATTGATTTAAAATTTGGTCTATATGGAACAACAAAAAATTTTCATAGAATGCAAAAATAGTATTGTAATATATTTAATTTTAAAATGCCGCAGGACATGGGACAAATGTTAAAAGGATGTCTGGTCACCTTAGTATATAGGCATTTTTATGAGAAGGTCCATCATATTTTCATCACTTTTACTGAAATACTAAGGAGTCAACTTTCCCAAAAAAAGTTTACAAAAATTCTTAATGTTACTGAGGTATTTCTTTTATTCCAAATACTTGAAATCTTTGCTGTTTAGCTCAAGAATTAACGAATCTTCACTGCGGTTAATTTTTTCAAGTAGCTTAAAAAGTTTCAAAGTGATTTAGCAAATTATTTGCATACCAGAGTTTTTAACCTACCTCAGAGGGAATTTTAGCTGAAGCATCTACTGTTGGCACCAAATCCACGTAGGCAGCTGATATGACAATGTCTCCAGTTTCTTGGATCTTATAAGGACAAAAGAAAAAAAGGGGGCGCAAGAGAGAAAAGTTCATGGTGATGATTCCAAAGGAAATGTATTTATATTAGACTATAAAAGGGCTCCAGAATATGCGCACAAATATGAACTGCACAAAGATTTCAGAGACATCAGTGTACGCATGAACATGAGAAGGGGTTGGACTGAGGGGTAGTGAGGAACTGCCACAAGGCGCATTAGAAGTTGAGCTGAAGCCCAAAGGGAGACCAGAAGGAATGTGAAAAAAAATAACTGTGTGTGCAAAAATGAAGGGGAAAATGCAATAAACGGGGATTAGAAGTGAGGTAACCATTTAAGAAGAATTTGCAGATTTATCTATTTGTGAAAGACAAGTATGACATAGCACAAAGCTCTGGGGAGGCTGTAGTGGAACAGCAATTAGGCAAGGGACTATTGCTGCAGGGTCAGCAATTTGAAACCACCACCAGCTGCTCTTGCAGGAGAAAGAGGGGGCTTTCCACTCCCACAAAGAATTACAGTCCCAGAAACCGACAGGAGAAGTTCTACCCCGCCTCAGAGAGTCTCAGTGAGTCAGATCGACGGATGGCAATGAGGTCGGTTTGGAAAAGCTCTGGTGTCAGGCTGTCTCCGCTCCATCACTTCTTCGAGGCCATGGGCAAGTTATTTAGGAGATCAAAACCTAGACTAGTAGTAGACCTGGGTGCCATGGTGGTCACACAGCAGGCTGCTAACAATAAGGCCAGCAGTTTGAAACCACCAGTCCCTCCACAGAAGAAATAGATTTTCAACTTTAAAAGGAGTCTTCGAACCCAGAGTAGCAGTTCTTTCTACCAGACCCTACAAAGTCACCACAGAGTCTGAATCAAAGGCAGTAGGCATGCACTGAGACTCCTTTATCTTGAAATGTAGAGTCGTGATGCATATTCGAGATGTGAGAGCCTAGTTGCTAAAGAGCCTGGGCAGTCTTGTGTATTTTGTATTGGGCAGTTAAAACACAAGGTCTTGTTCCAAGATTGTTCTGCCAGAGAAAGATTGGTCTGTCTGCTCTCTATGGAGATGGACAGTCTTGCAAACTATATACAGGGGCACTAAGAGTCAGAATCAAGCCAATGGGAGTGGATCTGAGTTTGTTTTACTACTATTATTGCTAGTGCTATTTAAACTGCTCAAAAAAACTATCTACAATGATGCAATAATACACACAGCCCCAACCAGTCATTGCCAACTCAGTGACCACCTGTGGGTTTCTGATGCTGTAACTGCTTACCAGAGTAGAACCCAGTCTCTCTCTCACAAAGCTGACAGCAGTTTCATACTGCTGACCGTGACAATTGTAGCCCAACACGTAATCACCATACCATGTGGGTTCACAAAATAATTATGGCAAAAAAAGAATCAGATTGGTCAGAAATATGTCTAATACCCGCACAGAAAGGTCACATGGAAGAGACAAATCAGTCAGGGTGCAGCATAGAACTGACAAAACATACAACTTTCCTCTAGTTCTTGACTGCTCCCCCCCACCCCCACACTATCATAATTCAAATTCTACCTTACAAATCTGGCTAGACCAGAGCACAGTACACTGCTGCAGATAAGAGTTCAAAATACAGGGAATCCGGAACAGATAAAGGGCCAATAATGAAAGTAGTGATACCAGGTGGGGAATGGGGAAGGTGGGGGGAGAAAGGGAGACCAATCACAATGATCAACATATAACCCCCCTCCCAGGGGAACAAACAACAGAAAAGTGGGTGAAGGGAGACAGAGGTCGGTATAAGACATGAAAAAAATAATATTTTTTGAAAAATAATAATTTATAAATTATCAAGGGTTCATGAGGGAGGGTGGTGGAAGGGTAGAAAAAATGAGCTGATACCAAGGGCTCAAGTAGAAAGAAAATGTTTTAAAAATGTTGATGGCAACGTTTGTATAAATGTGCTTGATACAATGGATTTATGTATGGATTGTGGTAAATTCTGTAAGAGCCCCCAATAAATTTTTTTTTAACTTTGAAAAACTAAGTGTTGACTTCAAAAAATAAACTACCTCCCCCAAAATTGTCTAATAATAAATCTTGGAAATAAAACAGGGATGACTACATATTATTATATTCTATTTGGACACTACTAATTACAGGTACTGGGGGTCGATCAATTGTGTTTGTTTCCCTTTTTCGCTGGTCCTATGCTTTACCAAGCATGTCTTCTCCAAAGGCTAGTTTTACCCAAACATTTGGAAGGAGTTACAGCTTTAAAAAGCTATCAAAAAGTGATCCATTATATCACACTCTTGGTCTCTTCTAATGACTATCTTGGTCTATGGATGAAAGTCAAATAGTATTAATAATAGGGTACCAATTCATACATACATAGATTCATTCCAAATAAAGCATGCTTAAACTTATCACTGCAATCAGTGGATGTCTTCAGACAAGCTTTCTCAGTAACATACTACTTGTCTTGGTCTCATTAGGGTGCCTTAAAGAACTAAAACTTGCTTCTGAAGGTCTGTTGGTCCAGGTAAATTCAAAACAAACTTGTCATCGCAGAAGACTATGACAGTTTTTGTTTGGTTTGGGGGAGCCTCTACATAGAGGCAATCTTAATAGTCTAAAAGAATATGGGATGATCATGGGCACTTATTAAGAAGCAATTTTAAGCAAACTTAAATTGCATTAGTGTAACAAAAGACAGCTTTGTATTTAAATGTATTGATTCTTCTTTGGTCTCCATTATTTAATATCCAACTTTCCCAGGCATATGCGGCACTAGTATCAGGCACATCTTGGTCCTCAATGTAACATCCTTGCTTTTCAACTCTAAAGAAGTCTTGTGCAGATTTACCCAATGTAATGCCTCATTTAATCTTTTGATTGCTACTTCCAAGAGATCATAGCAAGACAAAATCCTTGACAACTTCAACCTATTCTCCACTTATCATGATGCTATCTATTGAACCAGTGTGAATATTTTGTCTTCTTTACATTGAATCACAATCCATACTAAAGACTGCAATCTTTGATCTTTATCAGCAAGTGCCTTAAGTCCTTCTCACTTTCAGGAAGCAAAGTCTGTCATATGCATATCCCATGTTGTTAATAAGACTATACCACATTCTTCTTCATTTATCCAGCATCTCTGTTGATTTGCTCAGCATACAGAAAAGTATGGTGAAAAGTTATGCTAGCACTTAAAACACCAATGACATTGTCCAGTATCATAGCTACGCACAGTCATCACAGTACAACAAACTGAGACAAGTGGTAGAAAAGATACTGTATATCACTCTAATCTCCTTTCAACTCATGATTGGCTGATCATATTAGATCATATCACAGGAGAAGTTTGAATTATTATATAGCTGCCAAGTCACTTAGAAGCAAAGTTTTCCCAGGTAAACACAGATGAAGACACACACAATTTAATCCATAACACATTTCAGTTTTTATTAATCAAATAACCATTGATATTTTTAATCTAGGTCTTATTTTATATTCATAGCACTGACTTTAAAAATGATTAGAGCAAAATTATGAAATGTGGTCAAAAGGGTAACAAAGCAAAGTATCTCTTACTCTATTATTCATACCTTAGTTTGAAAATGAATTCTGTTTCCTTCCTTCCACATCTCAGTTTGCACAGTTTGACCTGGAAATACTGGTTTTGCAAAACGAACCTTTAAAATAAAATGATAGTTTGGATTCAAAATACTGTACAGTGAAACTCATTAAAGGGGAAGTAGAGTTGGCAGGGAGAGAAAGCAACAACGGGGGGAAACATATAAATTTAATAAACATATAAATTTAAATGAATTTCAAGTCATACAACAAAATAACCTCAGACCAATCTTGTGCTATTCTATATCATGGAAGGTCTTCTTTTTCAATTACCAAGTACAATATATTTTTCCATGAACTGTTCTATCTGATAACATATCCAAAGTACATTATCCTACTTGTTATCACTTCCAAGGAGCATTCTTGTTATGCTACTTCCAAAATAGATCTGTTTGTTCTGGTAATTGGCAGTATTTTGCCCATTCTTTGCCAACATCATAATTCAAATACATTCTTCCTTACTCACTGTCCACCCTAAGTCCTCAAACTCACATCCTTGATCTTCAACACTTTTAAACACGTCTAGTGCAACAAATGTGCCGAATGCAATACATCACTTGATTTGTTAATTGTAGCTTCTTTGAGCACTGATTGTGAATCTAAGTAAAATTATATCCTTGATAGCGTCATTCTTTTCTCCTTGACAGCTTCATTCTTTTATTATATTGTCTGTTACTCTATTTGTGAAGATTTTTGGTATTCTTTACATTGAGTTTCAAGCCTATACTGAAGTAGTCTTTGATTTTCAACAGCAAGTGCTTCAATTCTCCTCCCTTTCAGCAAGCAAGGTCAAGTCATTTACCTATCACAGGTTATTAGTAAGACTTTCTCAAATTTGATGCCTTGTGCTTTTTCATAACGGCCTGTTTCTCAGATGATCTGTTCAGCATAAACACTGAGTAATTATGGTGAAATATATATCCCCCAGTGTACACCTTTCTTGATTTTAAACCATGTAGTATTCTCTTGGTTCTGTTTGAACAACTGGATTTTGGTCTATGTACAGGTTCCACGTATGACAATAAATCGTCTGGAATTTTCTTCTCAAGGTTACGCAAATGACCCATACAGTCAAGTGCCTTTCTGCCTAATGAACAAAACAAAAATACATCTTGCTGGTACTTTTTGTTTCAGTCAATATCCATCTGACACCAGATAGGATATCTTTCATGTCACATCCTACCTTCTGAATCCATTTTCAGTTTCTGGCAGCTCTCCATCAATGTAATGCTGCAGTTGTTGTTGAAGGATCTTCACAAATATTAGTTTCACCAAGTATTAATGATATTCTTCCATAATTTCCCCATTTTGTTGGGTAATCTTTCTTTAGAATGGATGTGTGTCTTCGAGTCAGTTAGCCAGGTAGCTGTCTTCCAAATTTCTTGGTCAGTAAGTGCTTTCTGTTCTTCATTAGCTAGTTGAAACATTTCAATTGATATTCCCTCAATTCCTGGAGTCTTGTAATTTTCCAGTGCCTTCAGTGAAGCTTGAATATCCTTATCATTAGTATTTTATCATATGGTACCTATTGAAATGATAGACCTCTGAACAATTCTGTTTGATATAATAAATGAAGTCCTACCATCTACTTTTAATGATTCCTGTATCAAACAACAGTTGCTCCCAGAAATCTTCAATATTGTAACTCAAGGCTTATTTTTTTCCCCTCAATTCTTTCACCTTGAAATATGCTGTGTTCCCGGCATTTGGTTTTCTAACTCCAGATTTTGGGGGGGCTTCACTGCCCTCTGGTGGTCGTGGGAGCTACCCAGCGCTGCTCCTGAGAGCTGCCGCTGGATTTGAACCGCCAAGGCCACGGGTCGCAGTCCCACACTCAACCACTTACGCTACCGGGGCTCAGCCCTCTAACTCCAGATTTTTACACAACTATTATAATACTTTGTTTTCTTAAGATGCTCTTTGAAATTTTCTTTTCAGCTCCTAATGAGCCCTGGGTGGGGTAGTGGTTAAGATTGGGCTGTGTGCAATCCACGTGGTCGGCAGTGTGAAACCACCGCAGCTCCGCAGGAGAAAGACTGAGCTTCCTGCTCACATAACGAGCTGCAGCCTCAAAAACCCACACGGCATCACTAAAAGTCAATATCGACTTGATGACAGGGAGTTTGGTTTTGTGCTTTGTTAATTTCATCACTTATCCCCTTTGTGTTATTTAATCTACATTCAAGAACATGTTCAGGGTGTCTTCTATTTACTTTGATCTTTCCTTTCTCTATGTTCTAAATGACCTCCAGCCTTCTTGATGCCACCTTACAACTCATGAGGCCTTCTATCCTTTTTATTTTTGTTTTCATTTTTTAACAAACCCTTGTGTCAAGGGCTGACTTTCAATAGATCGCAGCGAGGGAGAGGTCTTCTATCGATAGTGTTTGTCTCTTTCCATAAATGTAGTCATTCCTGTGTATTCCACGTGGCTGTCCACACGAACGGTCATTTATATGTTGCTGAAGAAAAGGGATTTGCAATGAAGTTACTGGCCTTGCAAAATTCTACTGTGCGATCACCAACTTCAGTTCTATCACCAAGACCATATAATCCATCTACCTTTGCTACTGTTTTCACTTTTCACCCACTCCAGTCACCAATAATTATCAATGCTTCTTGAGTCCATGTTTTGATCGATATCAGACTGAAGAAGTTGGTAGAATTTCTCGATTTCTTCACCACTAACTTTAGTGTATTTGATTCATATTTTTGAATAATAGTTGTATTAACTTGAACGCTTTGTAGCTAGATAGATAATATCCCCTCACAGTCAGCATTGCACTTCAAAATAGATCTGGAAGTGTTCTTTCAGAAGATAAATCTAACAGTCCTCCTTTTGAATTTGACATTCTTGGTGTTTAAAACCATAAGATTGTCTAACTCAAAATGACCAATACCATATCATTTCAACGAACTAATCTTAGCATATCAAACTTTACATGTCCCATTTCTTTTTTCAATAACTTCCAGTTTTCCTAGATTCATGCTTTGTGCATTCCATGTTCCAATAATAAATGAATGTTAACAGCTGTTGCTTCTCATTTTGGATCAAGACACATAAGCAAAAGAAAATCTAAAAGCTTCATTCCATCCACAGGATTAAGGCTGCATCTCCAAGAAGGTATCTCTTCCTTCGTCAAACTTTGACTACCTTCCACCATGAGGGGTTCATCTTCTGGTCATGTTGCACTGATAGTCATAGGTTTCCAGTGGCTAATCTGCAAGAATTAGACAGCCTATTCATTCTTCATATTTATCAGTCTGCAAGTTCTATTGAAACATCGTGGGTGGCCTCACTGGTATTTGAAATACTGGTGACATAACTTCATTTTTGACTGATTAATCATTGCCACTTTTAAGCTTCCTTAACTTGTTCTGGTGACTGGCTCTGTAACTCTACTTAATAAGCGTATACTTCTCTTTATTCATCAAGATTAATAATTAGTAATAATTATTACTTACTAGCTTACTTATACTGGGTGTGCCCACCCTGGGTGGTGCAAAGTATCTAGTGTTCAACTATTAACCGAGAGGTGGGTGGTTTGGACCCATCCAGCAGCACCTTGAGAGAAAAGTCTGCTTAAGAGACGTTCCAATCTGAAAAGCCTCTGGAGCACAGTGCTTCACTGCAGTACACGGGCTTACCATAAGTTAGAATCAAATCGGCTACACTGCCATTATTTCTTCTTAAGATACTAGTTGGATACCTTTTCTATTTTTTTCATATTAAGAAGTATAACTTCTTTTTGACTTGAAAAACCACCATTTGTCAGTTTATTGTACTGTAATGGCTTGCATGGTGCTATGATGCTGGACGCACTCATTAGTAATAGGTTTCAAATTTATGATAAAGTGTAAATGCACCATGCGAGCTAGTGTGCTACAAATCTCAGGAGACACAGTGGTCAATCACATGCTGGTCAGCAGTGTGAAACCACCAGCTGCTCCACCACCAGCTCCTCTAGGGGAGAAAAAAAGGCTTCTGACTTTTTTTAAAGAGTTACAGGCTCGGCAACCCACAGGTAGTCATAGGGTTGCGAGCAGTGGACATGGACTCAAGGCCAGTGAATCGGTGAGATCGCGTTATCAAGGATAAGGCATTAGGAAATGCATTTTCACTGATGCCTACCGCATAAAGTGTTAAGAATTTTTGGAACTATTTGAAAGTCTTCCTTTATTTTTTAATATAAGGATATTTTGACTTGCTCTCATGCAGAAATAATTGCATGTAAAAATATTTTTCCTTGTTATTTGTAATGGAGAGAAATGGGAAATCGACATTCAGTTGCTAAAAACACTGCAGCCAATTAATGCAGGAGTGTGATTATTAGAGTTCAAACATATGCATTTAATATTTTTAGTTAAGTAAGTATAAAATAATAAAAAAGAAAAATACATCTCGAGTTTCTTTTTTGAAAAAGGTACATGCCAGTGTATATATATTCCTAATTAATAGCATTAGAAAATAGAGCTAAAACATGCTTTATTAAAAGTGAAACTCTATATCCTTTATAAATGGAGCTCTGGTGGAGCATAGGATTCCATGTTGTACTGCTATGCCTATGGTTAGCAATTCAACCCCCCTCTGCTCCATGAGAGCTCCGGCTGTCTCTGACAGAAAGGTTCACAGCCACAGAAGCCCAAAAGCGCATTTCTACTCCGTCCTGACGTGTTGCCACGAGTCCAAATCAACTCAATGGCCACAGGTGGGTATCCCTGATAATACATCTCCAACAGGGATATCTGTCGCTATACAACCCGCAAGTGTAGTTGCCAATTCAATGAAATAATATATTGCTACCATATGCCATCTATTTTAAATATATTCATAAACTACTTCCTTTAAATACATTAATATGCATATACCTTAATGGCCTTGAATCTGGACACATCATTATCAGCAAACTGCTTCAAAACATGCCTGGCGGAAAATCCAAACGTACACAATCCATGTAATATGGGCTTGTCAAAACCTAACAGAAAAAGAAAAGGCGAGAGAAAACTTAGTTAAATATAAACCCCTGTGACGTTTTTAAATCAACCACTTTTAGCGTGGGTTTTTCTATTGTTGTTATTGTTGCTTTTAGTATATTGTTAAATTGCATTAGCTGGAATTATACTGCTATGAGAGGGCTTCAATAGTTTGTGGGGAAATTACATTATCATGGAATTCCATTTCCACAAACTTTTTGAAGTCCCTTTGTAATTTAACTAACATGAAATTATTTCATAGAATAATTCCTCTTGAGAGAATTTATATAACAAATAACCACATCAAAGAAAAAGGAAAATAATTTTAAAAGACTGTGAATGCAAAGATTTTTCCTGCTTCAGCATTGGTTGTAATCTGTCATCTCCACCACGATCTCAAGGTTAATGTGTGTAGATGAGCCTTCCTTAAACTTTTAGTTCCTGATCGCTCCTCTAAAAACCTTGTCCTCACAGCGGCACACAAACACCCAATGGCTTTAATATCATTATTTACACTACTGTGATAAACTGACCCCTGTCACAGAAACAAATTTATTAGCAACTCACCTGCCATACCAGCAAAATCAGGATCGATATGTAAGGGATTCCAGTCTCCACTGAGGCGGTATAGAGCAGCCTATAGAGAGCGAATTACAAAAGCAATATTCAGTCATTTCTTAAGATACATTAAAAGATAAACAAGAAATATGGCTTGGTACATAAGACATGCCTTGCAGTATGTATGTCTAATTGTAGCTCTGGTTTGGGCGGGGTGGATTTTCAATAAAAAAGAATCACTCTAAGTGGAACCCTCTATGTACCACATGTATTCCACTGACGAAGCAAAGACATTCAACTGTGTGGATCACAACAACTACGAACAGCATTGAAAAGAATGAAAACTCCAAAGCACTGGATTGCACTCGTGAAGAACCAGTACATGGACCAAGAGAATATTAGGTGGGTTAAAACCAAGAAAGATATACACCAGGGTTGGATCCTCTCACCATACGTATTTAATCTGTACACTGAGAAAAAAATGTGAGAAGCTGGACTGTATGAAGAATAGCCAACGTCAGGAATGGAAGAAGCTTTAGCATATTAACAATCTGCATGTAGAGATGATATAACTTGCTTGCTAAAAGTGAAGAAGACTTAAAGAAATTGCTAATGAAAATCAAATACAACAGTTGGAGTTCAACTCAGTGTAAGAGAGTCCTAAGGGTATAGTAGTCATACACTGAGCTCAAAATGATAGGGCCATTTTGAGACAATCATAGTTGACTGTGCCAGGAATGGCAAACTGATGAGGAATGGTGCTGAATTCATCTTCAAAAAGAACATTTCACAGCCTATCTCAATGGTATCAAAAGAAGTCCAAGCTATACTGGTAACATTGTTAATTTTTTTTTAAAGGAATTGAAGGACTAACCATGGAAATACTGAACAAGCTGATGTAACACTGGAAGCACTCATTCATCTATGCCAGGAAATTTGGAAGACAGTTACTTGGCCAATGAGCTACAAGAAATTCTTATCTGTACCCATTCCAGAGAAAGGTGACCCAATAGAATGCAAAAATTATCAAATAATCTCCATTTATATCACATGCAAGTAAAATTTTACTGAAGATAACTAAAATATGGTAGGGGCAGTACATCAGCATGAAAGTGCCAGAAATCAAGATAAATTCAAAAGAGGAGCGGGAAGAAGGGATGTAATTTCCGATATTAGATGGGTCTTTAGCTGAATGCAGAGAATACCAGAAAAGTGTTTGTGTTTCATTACATATGCAAAAGCATTCAACTGTGTGGCTCACAACAAATAATGGATAGCACTGTGAAGAACAGAAATTCTAGAACAATTGTGTTCACTTGGAACCTGCACATAGACTTGGACACAATGGTTTGAATAAAACAGGAGAATGATGCACATTTTAAAATGAGAAAAGGTCATGGTTGAATACTTTCACTTATTCACTCATACCTATTCGATCTGTATGCTGAGAAAATAATCTGAGAAGCTGGAGTATATGAAGAAAAATGTGGCATCCGGATTGAAGAGAGGCTCATTAACAACCAGCTTTATGCAGATGACACATCCTTACTTGCTGAAAATAATGAGGGCTTTCCACACTTATTGATGACAATCAAATATTATAATCTACAGTATGGATTACACCTCAAATGCTCTTTGTCTCACAACTGGACCATTACACATCACAATAAACAGAGAAAAGATTTAAGTTGTCAAGAATTTCATTTCACTTACCTGTTGCTCTAAGTAGGTGCTGTCTTTTATACAACAGAACCAAAGACTCCAATAAGAATATCATTATTCTACATATTTTATAAAACTACGTAATTCATAGGAACACTTCATTTTCTTTTTCATATGCTTTGTACAATTTTAAAGGTTTTTTTGGTTTTGTTTTGTTTTGGGGGGGGCATCACAGCCTTCTGGTGGTCGTGGGAGCTACCCAGCCTTGCTCCTGGAAAGCCACCACTGCATTAGAACTGTTAAGCCCATGGGCCGCAGTCCTGCACTCAACCAAATTTGTAAAATTTTAAAAACCAAAATCTCCTCCCTGACACCTGTGGTAAAGGCCACTGAGGCAGGCTCGGAGTGATGGGAATCCAGTCCTGAACCATTGCGAGACTGTGACCCATCGAACTTTCTACACTCTATCACGAAGCCTTTCTTTATCCTCTGTCTTTATCTAGAAGCTGATAATGCATTACCCCTCGTAGCAACACACAAGCCTCCAGGCAGACATGCAGATTCTCAAGTGTGTCACAAAACACATGTGCATCAGAGAGTTTTCAATAATGTATTTTTCAGAAGCAAATTACCAGCTGATTGTTCTTGGAAACTACTCAATTTTTCTGTATGTTTGCTTTATATGTTTCCTTAATACAACTAAACCAAAGATTCTACATGCAATTCTATGTAAGCTAGTCTGTGTAAGATGTTTAAAAGGGTAATTTTTAAAAAAGGCTTTAGCAAAAATAAAACAGTAGGTAAATACATATGCATCATGTTGCATACAAATGAAAAACAAATACACGTTTTAGGGATTGAAAAGGAAACTGTCAAAACACATCGCTTTGTCACCAGACAGATCTGGGCTCAAATCCAGCTCTGCCATTAAAAGGCACCTTTCTTAACCCACTCTAAACCACAATTTCCTCATTTAAAAAACTGAGAAATTACTAGGTATCAATGTCACAAAGTAATTTGAAAAATTAAATGGGATAAAGCTTAAAAGGTATTATCCTTGATAAATATGAAAAACTTACTGTAAAAGATTTCTACAGCCAACCCAGAGATACACACGGCAGGCAGCTAAAGAGGAGGGGGAAGGTGGGGTGGCAGGGGAACAGAACACTGACCCACCCAAAGGGAAGGTGTTCCTCACATGTCCACAGACAAAGAGGGGCCAGACTTCAACCCGGTGCTCCAAGACGTAACACACTGGCACGAAGCAGGGAACCAAGAGAGAGGCCTGCCTCAATACCAACTAAGTGGATAACACCCCTACCCCCAGGACTCATTGGAGAGGACAGCATTGAAGCTACAGCTCACGGAGAGGGACATGGCTGATCAGAGCACATTGGAGCAAACAAGTGAAGCACATCCTGGCCCCCAATCCCTTAGGACAACATTTCTGCTCAGAGAAGCCAATGCACAGAGAGAACTATAAGGCTGGCCCCACCACCAAAGACGACGTTTCTCAAAACACTGTAAAGAACAAAAAAAAAGACCTTTAATTACATGTAGGCTTTTTTCTTTTATTGGCATTGTCTTTTCACTGCTGTTGTTGCTGTAGCTATTGTTTAATTTTCCATTGTTGCTATGTTGTGATCGGTCTTGTGCTTGTGCATACAGCTGTCAGGCATGTCTATCAAGCAGAATAAACAAGCCAGAAGAGAGAATAACAGAGCGACAGTTCCAGGGGACATGGGAGAGGGAGAGATGGGAAAAGAAAGTGAGTGCTAGCAAACTCAGGGACAAGGGAAAAACAAGTGAGGGGAAAACAATGGTGAGGAGGGTGTAGGAGGCCTGGCAGGGCTTGATCAAGGGCAAGTAACCAAGAGGAATCACTAAAACCCAAATGAAGGCTGAACATGATAGTGGGACAAGAGGAAAGTAAAAGGAACTGGAGGAAAGATTTAGGAAGCAAAGGGTATTTACAGAGATCTGAATACAGGTATGGACATATGTAAATGTATTTACATATGACTATGGTGAAATAGATCTACATATATATAAATATAGGTTTAATATTAAGGAAGCAGATAGACATTGGGCCCTTACTATAGTACTCCCTCAACACAAGAACAGTTTGTTCTAATAATCAGGCACTCTGAGATGCTCACCTTCCCAACATGATCACCAAAGACAAAGCGGGTGCATAAGCAAATGTGGTGAAGAAAGCTAATGGTGCCCGCCTATAAAAAGAGATAGTGTCTGGGGTTTGAAAGGCTTGAAAATAAACAAGCATCCAGTGAGCTGAGAAACAACAAAGTCTGCATGGAAGAAGCACAGCAGGCTGTGATCATGAGGTGTCGATGGAATGAGGTATCAGATATCAAAGAACCAGAACCAAAAAGCATAATGTGAATGGGGTGGGGGGTGGAGAAGTGCAGAGTGAGGAATGGAGGTCCAAAGCCAATCTATAAGTAATTGGACATTACCTTACAGAAGGGCCGTGAGGAGAAGGGAGAAGACTGGCCAGTCAGAGTGCAGTGTAGCACCAATGAAATATACAGCTTTCCTCTGGTTCTTTAAAGCTCCCCTTGGCCCCCGCCCCACTATCATGACCCTAATTCTACTTTACAAATCTGGCTAAACCAGAGCATGCACATGGGTTCAGATTAGAGCTGGAATCACAGGGAATATAGGACAAATAAACTCCTCAAAGCCAATATTGAGAGTAGCCATACCAGGAAGGGAAGGGAAAGATGGGGGCTAGAAGGGAAACTGACCACAATGACTGACCTACAACCCCTCCCAGAGGGATGGACAATAGACAAGGGAGTCAGCAGTGACTCCCTTGGACAGTGCAAGACATGAATTAAGAATAATAATTTGTAAATTATCAAGGGTTCAGGAGGGATGGAGGGAGGGGAAGGGGGGGAAACGAGGAAGTGATACCAAGGGCTCAAGTAAAAAGAAAATGCTTTGAAAACGTTGATGGCAACATACATACAAATGTGCTTGAGACAACAACGGATATATATAGACTGTGATAAGAGTTGTACGAGTTCCCAATAAAGTGATTTAAATATATATGTACTTTAATAACAAACAAAAAATCATTTAAGAACAGTACTGATATTTATATTTTATAGACATCATTCTTATAAATGAAAAGAAACATCCTTTAATTTTTTAAAATCATTTCATTGGGAGATCACACAACTCTTAACACAATCCGTACATATATCCATTGTCTCAAGCATATTTGTTGCCCTCATCATTCTCAAAGCATTTGCTTTCTACTTGAGCCCCTGGTATCAGCTCATCATTTTCCCCCTCCCTCATGAACCCTTTAGAGTTTATCAATTATTATTATTTTGTCATATCTTACACTGTCCAATGGTTCCCTTCACCCAGAAACATCTCTTTTAAAGAAGTCATATTCCATAAATAACCTCTGTCATAGTTATATAATCTGTTTTCAAGTTGAGACGTAACAGTGAAGGGGTAGAGTTTAGCCCGTCAATCACGTTGCAGTTTAATGACCTCATTTGGAAGCATGAAGGAGATCAATAGCTCCTTGCAGGCAGGACACATGCTCATTCCCTGCGAGACATTCCTTGAGAAGACACATGGAGCTATGCAAGAGTGCTGGCACATTGCCATCACTGAGGCGCAGCAAGTGCTCCTGGGTCCACAAGACTACCCACCCACTGACCTGTGATAATCCTGCATTCAGTGTCATTGTTTGTGTTGTGTGTTTGAAGAATTTATAGATTGGTATCAGACGTATGGGCCAATATTGGACTTTTGGACTTGATCTGGATTGAACAGAATGTTTTCTCAATATTCAATTGATCTTATATATAAAGTTCCTTCTTAAACACACATGTATCCTTATGAATTTGTTTCTCTAGTCTACCCAGATTAATGCAATCTTCTACTATTATAATGATGATAATGTCTCCTATAGATGACAGAGTTAGCACAAGCAAAATAAGATGCATATGAGAAATAACAAAAGTCAATTGATGGAATATTTTCTGAATTCAATCATAATGTAAAACAACTGATCTCTAGTTAATAAGAAAGACTATCAAGTTTTTGTTTTTTAAGTATTTTGGAAGGCTGACACATTTCAGAAGAAAAGCAAAAGTTGTTCTTTGTCTCAATTATACCAACAGCAACAGTCAAGAAATAGCTACACACACACACACACACACACACACACACACACACACACACACAAAAGAAATAATTTAACATCCCCTGTTGACCCAGGCAGCACACTATAGACAACTGGAACATTGAACTTTGTCCTTTCTAGATACACAATATCCTTCATAGACCATACTAGAATAAATTGAAAATCCCCCCTAGGTGAAACCAACTCTGTCTTAGACTTACCTGTAGCATAACCAAAGAACTGAACTATTCATGGCTGGAATACCTTGGTTCAGAAGGAGCACCCAATTGCTATCCCAGGTTAGGGAATCAGTGTTGACTGGACTTGGTGGGTTTGGATCTATTGCTTTAAGGGTGCCCAACAAATGACAACCGGAGATCAACATATAGCTGCTATCTTCAAGCTATCGATGCCTCTTTGTGGCATGCATTCATCTACCAGGTGTGGTCCTGTCTTCATCAGCAAATGTAACTCAAAGTATTGTCATTCCCTCAGCTCTCATAGCATGTATAATGTGTCCAATCACCAAAATTATCAATACATACAAAGTTCACAATCCATGTATTGGACACTAATAAAATATTTTACATACCAAAAAACCCTTTGTACAACAGTGCTTTATACACTGATTGTAATAATGTTACTATCAATATAATTATCTTAAACCCATGAGGATTATCTAAAGTGTACTACAACAAATAAACATGTCTTTAAAAGTAAACTAGGAACATAGAGAAATTATAGTTCTATGAAGGGATTTTCAGCTCTCAGTAGCTTGACCTTTGCCCTAAGATAAGAACAATTCGTTCTTGTGACATGGCCCTGGCCAGTATTCACCCTCATGAGAGCACTGAACATATGGGTGCAATAGCAAAGTGTGGTGAAAACAGCAGATGGTGCTGGGCTATCGCAGAATATTGTGTCCGGAGTCTTAAAGGCTTGTCTCAATACAAGAAGCCATTTAATTGAGGAGTCACCCAAAGTCCACACAGAAGAAGCGCCCGAGCATGTGTAATCCAATGACCATAAACAGTAAGATCCAAACCAGGAGGAGGCCAAACACTACGATAGTGGAAACCCAAAATCCACGTGGAGAATCGCTGAGTGTACTGAATCCCAAGTAAATCCCCATTGCTCACAAACGAGGAATACGAACATCCCTCATATCAGACAAAAAGCACTGAAAAGAGGTTTGTAGAAACTGTATTTAGACTGGAATATAACACTTTGCCATTAAATCTCCCTTTGGATCCACTTTCAATTTATCCTAAATTGTTAGTATTATTTGCTTTTTCTTAGAGTGAGGTCTTCCACTATTTCACGTGATCATTGTTACTGAGTCCTTTCTGTTTTGTCTTTGTCCTTTGTTTTGTGGTTTGTGTTTGGGTTTTTCCTGTATAGGGAAGCCAGGATGTAAGACTGAACTAATAATTACCTGGAGGCACAAAAGGGGAAGTGGAAAGTCACCACAAAGGATACGAGGAAAAAAGTGTCCCAACACTGACTGTGTTGATGACTGCACAACCCTTTAATATTTTCCAACTACTGTCCCTTTGTTTCCAACCTTTACATTCCAATAGAAAAATATTATCACTGCATCTTGATTGCACATTTGTTCAATTTCTGACTTTAGACAATAGTAAAATTCTTCAAATTTTGCATCACTAGTTTTAGTAGTTTGGTGTATAAATCTGAATAATAATTATACTGATTGGACTGTCCTGTGAGTAAATGTGCATTATCCTATCATAGACAGTGTTGTCCTCAAGAAAGGTCTTGAAATATCCTTTTTGTTAATTCATATAATGCCATTACTCTGCATTTTCACTCCAGCATAAGGAACCATATGATTTTCTGATTCAAAATGGCAACAGCAGCACAATTCAACTAACACCTAGTATATTGATTTATATGGGTTCCATTTCATTTTTAATGGCTTCCAATTTTCTTACTCATACTTTGTCCAAGTTCCAATTATTAATTCATGCCACAGCTGTTTGTTTTTATTTTGAATCATGCCCAGTCAGGAAATTAAGGGCCCGACAGTTTTAGTCGCACAGGCTTTTCTTCATCTGTGTTACTATGGTGTACTGTAGTTTGAGAAAGCGACTCTTCCTAAGTCATATTTTAACTGTTTTCTCACATGATATGGTCATCTTCTGGCACCAGAAGACCCAAAGCAAACAATTATATCAATGCAAACAAGGAGGGTAGGAATGGAGACCCAAAGTCTATCTGCAGACAACCTGACATTCCTATACCTCACAGAAAAGCCACAAGGAAGGGATGAGTCAGCCAGGATGCAGCATAGTGCTGCTGAAACATACAACATCTCTCTCATTCTTTAATGCTTCCTTCTTCGATACTATCACGACACCAGTTGTACGTCACAGAGAGAGCTAGCCCAGAACATGTACACCGCTACAGGTAAGAGCTCGCAGCACACAGAATCCAGGACAGATAAACCCCTCAGGAACAATAATGGGAATAGCAATATCACAAAGGGAGACGGAGAGTGAGGGAAAGAGGAAACCAATTACAATCATCCACGTATTAACACCCTCCCCAAACACACAACAGAAACATGGGTGAAGGGAGACAACGGATGGTATAAGACATGAAAGTAAAAAGAATTTATAACTTATTAGGCATTCATGAGGGTGGTGGGTGGGAGGAAAAAAGAGAGGTGCTGATACCAAGGAATCAAGTAGAAAGATGTTTGGAAAAGAATGATGGCAAAATACGTACAAATGAGCAGGACGTAAGGATGTATAGATCATTGGAGCTCTGAGGGTCCCCAATAAAATGATTTACTAAAAAAAATTTTTAATTACATTCTCGGAACCCAAAAGGCAGTTCAAGCCTGTCCTATGGAGTTGTCAGCAGTCGGCACTGGCTCCAGGGCAGTGTGTTTTCAGACAGAAACTTGGCAGCAGAGTCTCATTCCGAAGTTTCCCTCCACCACAGTCATCTGTTAGTCAATTTCCCCAACAAAAAAGCCTTCACTAGGCTGAGCCCCGGTGGCGCAAGTGGTTGAATGCGGGACTGCAGCCTGCAGGCTTGGTGGTTCAAATCCAGCGGTGGCTCTCAAGAGCAGCGCGGGGTAGCTCCCATGACCACCAGAGGCAGTGATGGCCCCAAAACAAGCAAACAAACAAACAAAAGCCTTCCCTGTCATTGGCTCTACAAAGAGAAGATTTGTATTTAATCCTTCTTACTTTACAACAGGTGCCCTAAAGGGGTAGCAAAAAAAGAGGAAGGCTCTCAAATAGACAGCCTGGCACAGCAGCTACCACGCTGGAATCACACTGAACCACTGTGAGGACAGAGAGGGGCCAGACACTGCTCCATCCGGTTCCCCACGCGATGATGGTGGCTCAGAACTGATTTGACGACACAGAAAAACCACACTTATTTCAGACATCCAGCTCTACACTCCTCTGTTGTTTCAGCTCCATGACAACAGGCACATTCCTCCCACTTCATTTTATCCACTAGCGTGCAGATCCACTTTCAAAGGGTCCACAAACCTCCTAAATTTTTATGTCAAGTTTTATTTATATAAATTGATTTCTGGGCTGAGTCCCAGTGGCCTAGTGGTTGTGCGCGGGACTGCAGCCCACTGGGATGGAGGTTCAATTCCAGCAGCGGCTCCACAGGAGCAAAGACTGGGCCTACTACTCCCACCACCAGAGGACAATGATGCCCCCCCCCAAAAAAAAATTGATTTCTAAGGGTGAGATGACATTCACTATATGTTGTAGGATGTCAGTGTCACATAAAATAATCAAGAGCATCTGTCAAAATTTGGAGTGAACATTACATATGCACCAAAGAGTTTTTGACATAAAAATCCTCTTCTGTCACACAGCAAAACAATAAAACCTGCTTAAAGCTAAGAAAAAGTTCAATTCATATGAGAAAGAGTAAAATATAGAAAATCTTATGTTCTATGTGCAGAAATTTAACCTTGGAAACTACTCAACTTTTCTTATCTATAGCAGCTACAATTTGCTATTCTGGCATAACCCAAGAATGTCCATGTAACCCCAAGGAGCCCTGGTGGCACAAGGTAAAATACTCAACTGCTACAGCCAAACGGTCAGCAGTTTCACCTCCCCACCCCCCCACCCCCGCCCCAGCTGCACTGCAGTTTGTTTCTGTAAAGATTCAAGTCTTGGAAACCTTTTTTACTATCAGTCTTAATTCTTTCTGGCTTATAAAACTATATTTCTATTAGCCAAGAAACAAATCCTGCAGAAATGAGAATCAAATATGGCAAAATGAACTTATGGATGATTGGTCATCATTCATGGCATAATTTTCGAGGTTAAAAGATTCTAGGTTCGATGCGTTTGGTTAGTCTCTTGCCACCTTTGAGAGGAATCTTAACACATTGAAGACAGATCCCGACTTTAATCGTATTTAGGGTTTAATGCAAAAAAAAAAATCAATTTATAGTTTATGCAAAGAAACTAATAGCCGAGACACTTGGGTAAGTTGGTATAAAAAAAAATCAGTCTTTAATGTGTTAAGGCCTCTGAAAAACAAACTGACTTTTCTTATCTTTATTGTTGCCTTTGTGAACTGCCAAGACAGAACTACGAGAGAACAAATTATTTAAACCACAAGAGATTAAATCAACTAAGTTAAGATGCTTTATTTTGTCTTTCCTCTAAAACTAGCATAAAATAATCTATATCCAAGCAACGTAACACAAGATTTCTGTCCTGATAAAGGAGGGTAGGACTAGCATTTGTCTGTTCTCTAAGGCATTTGTGAAATTCTTGATTACTTGCATACTCTGTAAGATAAGGCTTTTTAAACCAATGAAAGCCATTTTGTATTTTTTAATCTATTTCTAATGGAAAAAAGATACAGATAAGTAAAAATCCAGAAAGAATAAATTCCAAATTCAGAAACATATTTTTAATTATGCTGAAGGACTCTACTTGGGGACTTCAAAAATTTTGGTGATTCAGAGTTAACAAAATATAAGTATCAGTCAGGTAGAATAATCACTTTCCAAAAACACAATCTTACCTGATTGAGAGAGGTGGTATCTGTAAGTACAGCATCTGGAGGTCTATTAGGTACAGCTACAGCCATCTGAAATCAGAAGATATTTCATACTAAAATTTAAATACTCAAAAATTGCATTAGCCAAACTACTATTAGATAAACAACCATAATTTGGTATAATAAATGCTGTAAATTGAGTAAAAAGGTTAATTTTTTTAGCATTTTATATTCAGAAAACAATGAAATTAAAAATTTCATAACTGCTACATTCATCTACATTATTCCTGAAATAATGATGTTTAATGTAAAGAATTATATAACCAGACCAAGTCTCTACACCAGTGGTTCTCCATCATCCTAATACCACAAGCCTTTAACACAGTTCTTCATGTGTACTGACCTCCCAACCATAACATTGTTTCATTGCTACTTCATGACTATAATTTTGCTACTCTGAAAGGATTGTTTGACCACCGGCCCCCCCCACCCCCGCACAAAGGGGCCACGACTCACAGTTTGAGAAGCACCCTTTCTCATAAAGGAGAAAAAAGCTAGACATTTTACCCTATGAAAAATTTTGAGTCCCCTATATTTCACACAATCAGGTGGAAGTCGTGGTCATGAAGTCATCCAGCAAAGAGTACAGGAGATGGACAGAACGGCTGTAATAGTGTCACTGCTACCAGAATAGAAACGAGTTGATGGCATAGGCTGTTCTCAACCTTCCTCATACCATGACCCTTGAATACACTTCCTCACGTTGTGATGACCCCCCCACCATAAAAGTATTTTCATTGCTACTTCATAACTGTAATTTTGCTCCTGTTATGAATCATGACCCACAGGATGAGAACCACTGACACAGGGTTTCACCAGGACTGTGTGAGATTGCTAACTACAAGATCAAGAGTTCAAAACCACCATCCACTTCTATAAAGAAAGATGAGGCATTCTACTTTTCTAGAGATCTACAGTCTCAGAAACCCAAAGGGGTAGTGAGTTTGGTTTTTGATTTGGGCATTATTACTTACTTTTTATAATTACACTAGTAGGAAATGTGTTTAATTATAATAATATCTAATACTTTTGGGGAGTCTGATGGTTTTTTCATTTGCTGTATGTCCACAAAATAATTTCCAGTGACTTTATATAGTTGCATTGTTTTAGTTTTTGTTTTTGTCTGTTTTTATAATTTTTAGTAGTTATGGTTATTTCATTAGGTAGAGACCAAAAAATTCCTCAGGACACTAAGTCTACAAAAGTCACCTCTTGATATTATTTTGAAATATCTTACACTATATAGCATAATATTTACTAAAGTAAAATTTTAACACCAAAAAAATTAAAACTAACAGATCAAATTAGTACAAAAATATAAATTATAAAATATTGCTTTTATAATATCTTTCTTATTTGAGAATTGAAGAGCAACTCAAATTGACTAATATAAGAAAAATAAGTAGAAATTTTAATTAAAAAAGATTATACTCTATAAAAAATCACATACACTTTTAAGATTTGGGGGTAGTACAATGCTTATGCAAGAAACAAACAAATAACATCACAATTATCTCCATTACATTACACTTAATTGAGTATAACTTTTCTGTACATAAAATTTATGTAAAATGTTTACATGTGCATGTTCAAATATATATATACACAAATGTACACATAAATGCAATTTCACATCAAAGTACCATATTTTCCTTCAAAGAAGAATGGATTATTCACTTCTACTCTATGAAAAGACATGTATGACAATACAGCAAGTTCAAAATAAAAATAATGATCCTGAACTACACATATTTTGCTTCTAATAAACTATGGCATACCTTGGCTTTGTCTGATGTTCGTTTCCCACCAAACCCTCCAGAGCCAACAATGAAGACAGAGAACTGATTATAGCAAATAAGTTCTTTCTCAAAATATGAATGGACTAAAAATAAAAGAAATAATAAAAGTTATTATTATAAGAATCTAACTACTGAACCAGGATATGTTCAACAATACCTTTAGAAGTTTCAAAATTGAAATCCAATTAGTGAATGGATTTTATCAATTGAAGATGACCAAGTCTAGGGTACAAAGTACTCATTTTAATAAATTCACCAAATGTCTCTGATAAAGAATCTATTTCTACAACGTTCGGATTCTGGATGGAATGCAGAAAAGAGGATCTTCTCAAATCCTTTCTTGCCTACTGTCGTGTAGTCACTGAGTTGGAATCAGCGCAGTGGCACTGAGTTGCTTGTTTTCAGTGGTGGGGCGACTTAGAGGGCCTTAAATGGCATACAGGGCCATGCACAGTCAAATTGACTTCCACAATGATCTAACATGAAAATCAACAGCTTGATGGCCCTTTGTGGTAATTAATAATCTGTTGTCAACTTGAGATTTGTGAGTGAAAGGATGGAGTTTAGCATGTCAATCAGGTCGAATTTTCATGGTCTCATTTGGAGGAGATAAATAGCTTGCTGGAGGCAGGACACACACTCCCTGCAAGACATTCTGTTGACAAGTCACATGGAGCCATGCTGATGGCAGACAGAGCCTTGGAGGTGGAGGAGCTATGTGGAGACCCACACCAGCACTAAGATGCTTCCACTGCCACCTGATCCAGAAGACTTTCCACCTTCTGGCCTGTGATATTCCTGCACTTGGCATCATTGCATGGGCTGTGAGTCTGAAGAGGTACTGAACATATGAGCGGACAGCAGACTCGCATTTGATTGGTCTGGACTGGGATGTTTTCTTAATTGCTCTTTGATATAAAGTTCTCTCTTTCACATGAGTCTCCCTAGATTTGTTTCTCTAGTCTACCCAGACTAACACAAACCTTGGCACCATTTTTTTGGCATCATTTTTACAACTATAAAATTGCTCACTGAAAACTCACTGTCGGCAAGTTGAATTCAACTGATAGCAACCCTACAGGAAATAATAAAATCAAATGAAAAAATAATAATTATATATCTTTTCACTAATTTTCTAGTGATTTTCTATATTACCCACTTAAATATGATTATAGATAGCTACAAATATTATTTTGAATTGTACACAAAACAGTTGTATTTAAAACCTGAGTTTCTCGTCAGCATCGTCAGCATGTGGGAAATTGGACACAGATTTTACCTAAGCTTTATCAATAAGTTATTGATAAATACACTGTGTTGAGCTGCTAACCATGAAGCTGGCAGTTCAAACCACTATGTGCTTCATAGTAGAAAGATACTGACTTTCTACTCCCAAAAAAAGTTACAGTCTTGGAAAATCAGAGGGTCACTCTGATCTGGCATTGATTCAGTGGCAGAAAATTTGATTTTTTTAGGATGGTGACCAAACAGCAAGTCACCAAACCCTGCCCACTGCTGTGGAAGTCACTTTCGCCTCAGATCAAACCTATAGGACAGAGCAGAACTGACCGACAAGGTTTTCAAGGTTGTAAAATTTAACAGTAGTATACTGTCACATCTTTTTCACGGGAGCAGCTGGTGAATTCAAATGGTCAACAAGCACTCAGACCACCACACACCAGCAGGGCTCCTTCTACCCTCTACATAAGCCCAAACAAATGCCCCTTGTACCCTCTACCTTCATTTCTCTGGTGAAGTATTATGTTGCATCCAAAATTCATCTATATAACAATGCTATAAAAATTATGAGTTACCATCGATAAGAATCACTAAACCGGATCCTTTATCTAGGATATCAGCAATACGTGATTCACATCTTAATTTTCCTATGGAAAAAGAAAAAAAAGATCATTTTATAGACCATAATTTATCATATTAAATATGAAAGAATTTCAAATAATTTCTACTGCAAATTTAATAAAATTTAAATGCCATGGTTTGAAATCATTTTCTTGAACTCAGAAAAAAATTATTCAACATTAAAAGCAATTAGAACAACTATATAATTTTAAAATATAATTCTTTCTGATCAATTATATTTTCAAAGCAACAATTTTCTATGTCAATGATCTCCTGATCTCCTTAACGCTGTCATTCAACATATATCTGCTCAACAAATAAAATCATTTCCCTCACTCCTTCTCAACTCTACTATTCTAGATTCAATAAGACAGAATCTCTTTCTAATCAGATGACTCTTTTGTGAACTCTTTCTCTCATTTAACGTCAGTGGATTATAAAGAGGACAATCAGGAATGATGGAACACTCATAAGCAACCTGCAATATATAACCAGCCTTGCTGAAAGTGACAAGAACTGGAAGCGTTTACTGGTGAAGGTCAAAGACTGCAACATTCACTACATTTCAACACAGAGAAAACAACAATCATCACAACTAGGTCAATCGCACGCACCATCATGATAAATGGAGAAAAGATTAAAACTGTAAAAAATCATACTTATTTGGAACCATAATCAATGCTCAGGGAAGCAGAAACCAAGAAACCAAACAACATCTTGAATGAGGCAAATCTTGCCAAAGACCTCTTAAAAATGCTAAAAAGCAAAGATAGCACCTTGAAGATTTAAGTGTACCTAACTCATGCCCTGGTATCTTCAACTGACCTCATAGGAATGGGAAAGCTAGGTAACAAATAAAGAGGATAAAGAAAACAAATGCATTTGGATTACAGTCATAATAAGGAACATTGAATATCCCATGAACTGTTCAAAGAATGAACAAACCTGTCTTGTCATGAATGCAGCCATGTTCGTTAACAGTACGATGACATACTTCATCTCATGTCCTAGCTACATGGCATCTGAATAGACCAGTCCCTGCAGAAAGGCACATATTGGTAGAGGCTAACATTGATGCCGTGGCTGAAAAAATGGGTGAAAACCTAACAGTAATTGTGAGAATGGAGCTGGCCCAGACACTGTTTCATTCTGTTGTACATGGGGTCACCGTGAGTTGGACTCGATCTGACAGCACCTATTAACAATGGATTATCACTTTGTGAAGGTGAACCCCTCATCTTTCTTTCAAGTCTGTGTTTCTCTTCCATCCTCTGTATCAGTAAATGGTGCCATCTACTCAGCTATCCAAACTAGAAATCTGAGTATCATCTCTGCCTCGTAAAGCTGAGAATAAGCAAGTGGCAGCACCTAGAGATTCGGGAAACTGGTAACCTCATGTGTGTCATAGTAACAGTATGTGCTCGTGTGTGTCATAGTAACAGTATGTGCCATGAGGCTTTCAATGGCTGTGAGCTTTCCAAAGTAGGCTACTAAGTTTTGAAGCACTTCTACCAGTGGATTCAACTGGCAACATTTGAGTTAGCAGCCACGCCCTTGGCATGTACACCACCCAGCTAGGTCACACTGAAACTTCACTTATATCTGATACTATTCTGAGATACATGATTAGCATTTGGGACTTGAAACAAGGAAGTGACAAACACAAAGGCATTTTAGATACAACATCTGGCAGTAGCAAGGTAAATGAACCTGAAAGGAGGAATGGTGGCAGGTTTTAAGCTTCAAGATAATGATGGCCTACAACAAAGCAGAAGTGAACAGAATTATGGCCCTAAATAAATCAAAGGGAAAGAGAAAAATCAAAGAACTTAGTAATGAACTGGAGATAAGAGATGGCAAGGGAGAAACAAGGAGTAATTCCAGATTTGTCACTTTCACCTCTTAAATCTTTCTTGGATCTACCACTGCAGCCCTTTTCCTTCACTGTGACCCTAGTCCAAGCTGCTATCTTTTCACTTAAGCTAACACAACAGACTTTAAATTGTGTACCTATATATCTGGTGATATTTCCCCCCAAATCAAACAATGTAACTAACTGCTCTTCCTAATGCCATCACTTCTTCATACATAGAGGCTCCAGAGTTGGTGTGTGAAATCGACATTTCATTAAAAATAACAAGTAATATGACTCAGGAAAATTTGATATAAAGCAAGGTTAGGAAATACACTAATGTCTAATAATTACTGTAATTCCTTAAATATTGTAGATATCAAGGAGGCATACAAAGTGTGCACTGACTCATAAAATGAACTTTGTGAAGACAGTGCAATCCAGAGTCCAACCTCAAAGGTGACTAATGGCTACAGCCTTGGGGGTTCCACCAGTCTCTCTCTAACTAGTAAGCTTGGTCTCTTTTCTCCCACTCTACCTAAGCCCAATGAATGCATTCCTTTTCAAAGGAGTTGGTAGTAGCAGCCTGGCACACTAACACAGAAATAAAGCTATTCATCCGTAAGCAATAAACACCAGTACGTTTTTAGTAAAATAAAAAAGGGTCAGATAAAAGTTAATGGATACTTCTGCTTCCATAAAGAGTTACAGAGTCAGAAGCCCACAGGGGCAGTTCCACCCTGTCCCACAGGGTCACTGTGAGTTGGGATTGACTCAAAGGCTGAAAGCTTTTATTGTGGGGGTGTCTTTCCTCCCTACCTACTGGCTGACCTCCACATTATAGAATCTTTTATATAACCCTTTTTTTATACTGGCCACATTATGTGTTAGCATTATAAGGGGTAGCCACCTTATATGGCCAGTATACAACTAGGCAATATTTCAGGACCAGTGTAAAGAAATAAACTTATCACATTATAGACATAATATAAAGATAGAACTTTATTGGATAATTATTGTTGAGAAAAATGCAAATTATTTAAGGCCAGGCTGGTTTTGTTTTCTCAGAAAGAATTTGGGGGTGGAGGAGATAGCTATAAGACTGTATTTTGGGACTGAAAGCTGAAACACCTTAGATTGAGAAGTAGATGACTACTATCCTAATATCATGAGCTTTGGTTCAAATCTCCTGCTTTCAAAATTGCCCAGTAATGGCAACCTAAGAATACTATGTATTTTCTATTTTCTTATTTTTTTAATTTTTTTTTAACCTTAGCCCTAACCCTGTATTTGCTGTTTTCATTATTTTTGGTGATATGTCTTAGTTTTGTAGGCATAGTTTTGTCTTTGTGAATGGGCATTATCAAAATGTTTGCCTCATGTTTAACACTCATTGTTTTCTTAAGCGGTGTTCTGTCATTTAAGGTTTTAATCTGCATAAATGAATATACCAAGTATCTTAGTCTAATAAGCTTTCCCTATGCATGTACTGGTATATTTTCCCTTTATCACTAGCACTTTAAGTCCTTTACCAATGGCTAGATTAATGATATTATCATTTGAATTACTCAATGTCCCCTATATTATTGCTCAAAAACTTGATAATGCTGCCTCTAAAATCGACCGGAGATATACACAGAAACCTTAGATACACATGAATGGATTTTGATCTCCCACTCAATGACAAGCCCTAAACTAAGAATAACTCAGATGTATGAGTTATATGTATGAGTTAATACTTGCCTTCATGAGGTGATCACTGACGATGTGGGTGCTACAGCAAAGCATCATGATGAAAGCAGATGGTGGGCAACTCTCAGAAAGAATAGTGTCTGGGATCTTAAAGCTTGTCTTAAAACAAGCCACTATCTAAGTGAAGTGTCAACTATGGTAAGTCCAGAGTTAGTGCACAACAACCCATGTCAGCCAAGGATTGTAATAATAAAATCCTTAGGTATAAAAAAGAATTGCATTAGCACTTAAAATCTGAACACCGAGATTGCAGAAGGTAGCCCAAAAGCCATTTGAGGCTTTCCCACAAGGATAAATATTGTAATAATAAAATCCATGGGTAGAAAAAAGAATTGCACTAGAACTTAAAATCTGAACACCGAAATTGCAGAAGGTAGCCCAAAAGCCATATGAGGATTTCCCACAAGAATATAGCTTCTATTAAATTCCCTCGGCCCACTGACCAGGAATGTAAAACTGTCTTGTCCTCAAAGTGTATTGGAAAGTAGATTACCAAACAGATCATTAATTAAAACTTAACACTTTACCATCTCTTTTCCTGTTTGACCTGTTTCAATTTGTCCTAGTTTTCAACTTTCTTTTTTAGTAAGGTTTATTCTGTGTTTTTATTTTGCTGTTATTATTGGGAAGCAGGATAGATAAATCCATGGTAGGTTTTTTTGTATGATTCTTAAACTATGAAATCTAGGATAGGTAAATATATATAGATGATAACTGGAATAATAATTCATAAGGGTTATGACAGGACAGATTGGGAGGAAATGAGAAGCTAACAATAATGGATATAAGAATGAAGAAAATTATCTAAATTGATTTTAGTGATAATTGCACAACTTTTAAAAATATTTAAACTATTGATTTGTATGGTATGTGAATTATATGGCTTACTTTAATCAATAATATGGTTAAAATAAAATAGAAATTTAAATATATAAATTCTGTACTTTTTGCTTATGCTTTTATGAGGATCAAAAAAGCACCTGAGAAAAGAATGAATAACAACAACCACAAGAAGGATCACTGATTATAAATAATCACTACACTTAACATTCAAATTTTTAAAAGTATGCTTTTAGTTGTTAAGAACACATCTGTCAATAGATACATGTTAATATTTTGAAGAAATTTATAATAAGGCTATCAAATTAGGACAAAGTTTTAGATAAACATAACAGTAAACTTACTACAAGGGCTGACATATACATAAATAACTTATTTGTTTTATCAGTTTACATTATTCTTATTTAGCACACTAATCCAGTTTGGAAGATTAATCAGAAAACAAAATCACAGAATTAATACCAAGAACTCACCTGATTTGGGAAGTGGTTTATATAACTCCAAATATTGCTCCCCATGAAGCAACTACAGGAGAATAAGAAAAAATTTATTAGCAGACTTTCTTTTTCTATAGTCTTTGGATATTGCTAATCAAAACTGCAACATCATTCACATGCTCACATCACTACTACTTTATTTTTTTCCAAAAAACATCTCTCAACTTAATAACTACTACTTAAGCTTGTCTCTTAAAAATAACCAGTCTCATAATCAAAAAACAGAAGGTTTTTTGGAGGCAAGAAGATGTCTTATATTTGTGTTCTCTCTCACCATGCATTAAGTCCTTGGTGACTAAGGAATATGGATCATACCTACGGATACTTATCAACTAGCTTCTTATCTGACATTTTACATTTAAGACAACTTTGGATAAATTCTCAGGTTATCCCTCCGATGGTTGGGACCCCACCACACAGGACTGTGGCTGAGCCCTTTTGCTCAGATTACAGTAAAAGTTTTATAGCAGGTTTCCCTTGCCCATGCTTACACCTATACATCTTCTCTTCACACAGCAACAAGCATGAGATTGTGACTTAACATACTCAAGATCATGACACTTCTTAGCTCAAAGTACTACAGTAACCAATACTACAATAGCATCCCATGTCAATCCAAATAAAATATTACAGGCTGAGCCCCGGTGGCGTAGTGGTTGTGCGCGGGACTGCGGCCCATTGGGTTGGAGGTTCAAATCCAGCAGCAAGGCTGGGCCTCCTACTTCCACCTCCAGAGGGCAGTGATGCCCCCAAAACCAAATAAAATATTACAAGGGCCTACAGGCTCATCCTCCAGATATAAAAGCTCAGAACAAATATACACTGACCTCAGGACCTTTTGTCCCCATTATATCTGACTCAAATATCTATCTTGCACCCTCATTAGTATCATGAGCTAAGTACTAACATGTGCATTTTACAACTAAGGTTAGAGAAGTTATCTAGTCGAAGTCAAATAGTAAGGTCAATGGCAAAGAGAGTATTAGTCACATTCTATCAAGATTTCAGGACTGCACATAGTTATTTTCCTCTTTTTGCTTCCCTTTCTAAACTCATATCTTATTCTTAAAAGTAAAAACATATGAAATCTTTATTTTTAAACCACTATAAACTGCTTTCAAATTATACATATTCATATAGATACCTGCATCACACAGATATCGACAATGTAAACTTTATCAATCATATTTAAACACTGATGAGGAGTAAATAAAAGGCTTCTTATTAGGCACACCTTTGCAAAGTTTATTGAAAGGCCAGGAACCTCTGCTAATTCTCCACCCATTACAGATTTCTGGGCAATGATAACTCCAAAGGTAGGCAAACAGGAGAAATCAGAACTTCTTTCATAAATGAATTTCAAATCTTTTGGGTCCTTAGCTGATGCACCCACTCCAAGGGCATACATAATAGCTTCCAGTTCAGTATAAGCCCAAGAAAATGAAGAGAATTGATAGCCAATAGCTCTCGCCTGTGGAAAAGTCATAAAAAAATTATGATTTTCATTGAGATCAATTTTATGAAATCTTCAAACTTCAACTTTCTAAAACACGTAAATGCTTACATTCTAAATTTTGCTTTTGAAATATGCTAATGCCATTTTAGTGAACTTTTGGGACCACAACTGTCACTGTATTTGAAGTTTTATAACAGAAGTCAATCAGATAATTATGTAGAAAAGGATTCCATTTATAGATAAGTACTTTTGCATCTTGCTATTAAACAGTATGATGTCTCATTTTCCATTTTCCCAACTCAGATGAAGAAGGGCCGACTAATTCAGTAACTATTAGTTCATCCCAAATCCAAAGAATAATGAATTTGTTATAAATAAACAGGAAATTGCTATCAGATCTTTTGTATAAAATTCACCACAAACTGCTGAGCAAAAACAAAGTATAAATGCTTGTAAAATAGATTGGTTCATAATAGCTCTAATTAGTATAAAACTTTACTTGAAGTTGCTTCCTGGGAATGTCTTTCATTGAATTGGATGTTGTATTTTTCATTTAATGATCTTAGTAGCTAATGTGAGACCTATACATTAGATTCTAAAAGAATGATGTCCAATATTTCAGAGTTGAAAAACTACAGCCACACACTAAAATGACATTTACCTTTTTGAAGTATAGTTTGAAAGAACAAGAAATGTGATAGAAATAACATGTGACCTAAAAAAAAGCTACAATATTTACTATCTCTTTTGCCAAAAGGTTAAAAGAACAACTGACGCTCATTTGAATGGATCAGTGGCTTTCTAGGATGAACAGTTGGCACCGCTCCAGGTGACAGCCAACGGAACCCTGTCAAGCAGGTCTATCCTCAGACTGGATTGCTGTTTGTCAGAATCCACTAGACTGCCCTGGGTCACAAAACACCCAGATCTAAAGTGTGGCAAGGGCAAGATTTTGTTCTATTCACACATACATTAAAAAAAGAGAAAGTACAGGTGACAAATGAGTCTACTTCACATGAGCGACAACCACATTTCTATTAGAATGATTGACATAGTGGGAGGTTTCTTCCTTGCAGATATGTTGACATAGACTAGACATACAATATTTTACTAAAGCTTTCTTTCAAAGAAATGACTTGAAAGAACTACTCCTATCCTTTTCTAAAACATTTTTAAATCATAAATAAGTCAGGATTATCGATGATGTTCACAATCATCCAGGGTGGTCATGAGAAATGGCTGACAGGGTTGCTTTCTGTTCTACTACACCAGTAGAAATAAAAAACGCACTTGGCTTTTTGACACCCCACTACCTTATTCTCTTCTCAAGATAGTCTGCCCACTAGGGCTGAAACCAGAAGGTGCCATTGAAAAGAAATGCAACGTGGTCTGAACACCTGCAGAACTTATATTAACCACCTCTCTTCATTTGGTTGAACTTCTCTTATTGCCAGCGTCAGACTGAGTAAATTGTTCTAAATGCTCCCTGCTAGTGCTTGTCATCCACTCTTACACCCTAAGGGGGTGGGGGGGGGGGGGAGTTATATCTTATATCAAAAAGGAAAGAAAACATCTTTAGAGAGAGCAAATGTTTCAGGCCTTTGTCCCACTTACATATTCTGACGTGGTTGGTGATGCTGTGTGACTGGTATGATTCGTGGAAACTCCTTCCGAATCGACTTTACTGAGAACTCCAAGGATGGAGCCAGTTGATTCTAAAATTATTTTAAAAAAACAAAACAAAACAATAATTAGTTCTTTTAGTAAAGCTGCTACTTAGGAATGCTCCAATATGCTAGATAATTATCCTCAGAACGTTCGGTAAACCCACTGCAGAAACAACACTGGCATTCATAAACAGAATGCATGTCAGGGCACTGTAGGGGAAAAAAATTGTAGATTTCAAAATAGATCAAAGGTAACTTCGTTAGAAAACAAAGCATTAACTGCACATAATCAAAAGCGTTCTGAGCTTTTGGATAATAATCTTTGATTTATAATTCTGTAAAACATGATACTTACCTATAGATGCATCACACTTAGTGAGGAACAGTAATTTCCCTCCCCTCTCAAACCCTACCCCCAAGATGGAACAAAGGCAAGATTAGCCCCCGTCCCAATAGAATAACATCTGAAGAGATCACTAAAATTCTTCCAGAGAAAACTATCATCAGTCACTGACTCGGATCTGAAACCACTATTTTGAGGTCTAAAAGGTTAACAAATGAAGAAAGCTCATGAAGGCCCCAGGATAGCAAGCTCTGGGACAGGTCCAACAAACCCAACAAGTAAGAACCTCTGTCTGAACTAAGCTAAAAATAATAATAATAACTAAAAACAGAAGTCTGACACGATGAGGGACATCTATCATTTCTAATGACACTGGCTGAGTGATTTAGTGCCTATTAGTTCTCCCCAATAAGGATGTTGCCTAAAAGTGAGGCTTTTTAATCAAAGGGCAACTTAGGATAGGCTGAAAGCACTGCACTCAGAGATAAATAACCTGAGTTAATTCATGGCTCAAACACCAGTGAAATGAGGATTCTTTTGTTTTCCTAGAATTTAGTTCTTTAATCTGCAAAATGAGAGAATTGAATAGGTGCTCTGGAAGCCTCAACTCTATAGAAAAAAACGATCTTTCTTTTTACTGTATTTCAAATTCTAGAGGTTATCTTTTCATTTGTAATCATGTAATTTAATTAGCTTATGTTTTTACAATAGTCTAATATTTTAGAAGCAATCAAATGGAACCCTGCTATCAGAAAAAGAGTTTTAATATATTTCTTCCATTTTTCCCTTCATCTGTTTTCATTAATAGGCAATGTCATTTACAAACAAATATCATCTCACAAATCAAAATATAAAATGCAGAAAATGCTACTATTATTACATTCAAGCTAATACCAAATTGAGAAGAGGTACCATGAAGATTTCAATGAGTATACCAGCAAACAGGCAACTGTCATTAAGGGGAAAAACAGAACAACTCTCTATTAAACTCTGAATACACAATTACCAAAAGTATATATATATATATATATATATATATATATATATAAAATTTATTGGGGGCTCATACAGCTCTTATCACAATCCATGCATACATCCATTGTGTCAAGCACATTTGTATGTATGTTACCATAATCACTTTCAAAACATTTTCTTTCTACTTGAGCCCTTGGTCAGCTCCTCATTTTTCCCTCCCTCCCCAATAGAATTTTTTATTAATAAATTGATTTTGATTCATGATTTTTCCCAGAAAGGCCTTTAAATATCATATACCATGTGTGTATGTGAAGCATATTAGAAAAAAATGCTGTAGTTATCGAATTGGTTACATAGTCATGCAGAAAATGTCCTAAATCATTCAATAATTCAACAAACATTCACAAAATTCTTACTATGAGTTCAACACTGTCCTACCCCTACATACAAAATAAATATATATAATCTCTGCCAGCAAAAAGAACATACCATGCAGTTTAAAAACTATGTAATTGTTAGCCAAAACTAGTCAAGAGCAGTTATAATTACTGTATATAGTCATGTATAAGCCAAGTTTTTCAGAACATTTTTATGCAATTTGGGGGATAAAATTAAGTGCCTCAGTTGATATTCGGGTTTACTTATACTCGAGTATATATGGTAGATGGTAGCATGGTAGGAGTGAAGAGTTCAATGTAGCCCAGAATACCTTGAGACATCTGGGTATTAGGTTTTTTTAATGAAGCACTAAGACTAGCCAAGGCAATAAACAAAGGAAATGGCAAGTATTTGTTGTTGTTTTTAAAGGCAGAGAAACTCTACTGCAGACATGGTAACTAAAACAAAGCAGAACGTACTCCCTCAGCACAGGAGAACATAGTAGGTATGCCATAGTAGGTAATGTGTTGGGCTGCAAACCACAAAGTCAGCAATTCAAACAGAGCAGCCACTCCTCCAGAAATGTGTAGTGCTCCGTACCCCTAGGGAGCTACAGCCTCCACTTTTCAGTATTCTCGTTTCTTACTGCTCGGAAAGAGAAATGGGTCTATTTCTTTATGTTAAATCCAAGATAGGTAACGCTGTAGAGATAGTAGCTGAATTAACAATTTCTTTGAGTTATTGGGGCAGGGGGAGGAGGAGCAGGCAGAGTTAATAATAAAGAATACAACAATGAAGAAAATGTTCTAAAATTGATGATGATGATGATCATACAAAGTCTTAAATATATAAATTATTGAATTATGAGGTATGTGAAATATACGTCAATAAAATTGTTTAAATTTTAAAAAACAGATTTACTACTTCAGAAACCCACGGTAACAGCTTTATCTGTCCTACAGGGTGACTACTGAGTCAGATTCAATGGCAAACAGATTCAGAGTCAAACTCAATGGCAATGAGTTTTTTGAGAAACATAAAAGCACTGAACCTAAATACATGCTTGGAAAATAGAAAAAAAAGAACTGGGTCAGAAGAGTCAGGTTACAGTTAGTTAGATCATGGGAGGCTCTGCAACCACCCATCAGGTGGTGAACGGGTGCATTCAGCACAGATGAGAAAATACCTCATGCGTGCATACACTGAAAAAATAATAATCAAAGAGAGATGAAAACTTGGCAGTAGGAATGACTGAAAGGTTTTCTATTTTTAAGGGTCCTAACACTTCCAGTAGAAAATATGATGTGGACAATTCAAAGGTCTAATTAATAAAATGAAAATAGAATATAGCACTAAAACGAAAGAAAAGACTGTGCCTTCATTTCTCTAGCCAGGGCTGAATTGACAAGAAACCGTCCTTACCTTGAATATTCTGAGGGGTGCTCGAATTATCAAAGTCACAGATTTGTGCCCATTTTGCTTTCACGGCCTCAGGAGTCATTGGCTGATTCTTCTGCCTTACAATGGCCCCAAGGGTTCTCTCCCAGCGTACTGATTGCAGAAACCAAACCAAAATAGTAACATATAATTTAAAACAAGATGCATCTAGAAGCCCCTTGAATATTTTTAATAAAAATTTTTTTTAATTTTCTAAAATTTAAGGGGTGTCACCACGTGTCTAAAATGAACATATACTAAAATAACATGCAACACTAGGATAAGGACAAATACTTTTATATCCTTGAAAGTAAAAAAAAAGAAAAATTCTCCTCTAAGTGTGACAGATGTTTAATAATGGTAGAATGATATATTACAACTAAAATTTAGATTGCATAAAATCACATGGGAAAAACTGACTTTAAAACCACAGATCACTCCAGCAATGTACTTCCCTCTCCAGTGTATAAAGATGGAACAGAATTTGGTTAAAAAAAAAAAAAAGTCGAGGCAGGATTACAGATGAAGGACTCCAGGTAACAAAGTTGGTACAGCAGGCATTCCTGAATAGTTCTACATTTTCCTCCCTTCTATCTTTCTCCATTTCCCACAGGAAGTTCATTGAAATAAATGAAATAAACAAGTTTTCATAAGCCTTAAGGAAAAAAGTTAACCCCGATTTCCTTTTTAAAAAATCAGAAGAAAAAATAGCCCTACTAGTACTCATACGTACACAGAATGCTTGATGATTACTAAATTGCAAATTTGCCTTGGGGAATGCCAGAAATGCCTGCTTCTAAAGTTTTTTATTTATCAAGTTACTAGCTACAGCTTTCATTTCAACACGTGTTCTTCCTTTCTTAAATGGATATCATAATGTTAGATAGAATAGAAAATTCACCCTGGGCGAGAAGATGGGGTGAAAGGGTGGGAGGGGGAGGGCGAAGGAAGCATGTCCTATTCACAGAGCAAATAAGTTAGCAGTTCTACATCCAACAGGACAAGATGCTTCTGTCTTGTAGGCACAATGTGAACTCATGTGTTCATGTGCTATCTGGAGAGAGGAGACTTGAAAATCTATATCTGAGAGCACAATACCTCCAAAACTACAGTAGGCAGCGTGTTCAGACTAGCCGAATCTGCCCACATGTGCACTGGCCATGGGTATTTATCTTTTCCAATAAAAAAGCTTACATTTCTGATTGCACTGTTTGTCCCCTTTGAATTCTTTCTCAGGAGCAGGACAAGAGCCAAGGACAGAGAAGTCCCAGATATGGGGTTTTCTCCACTAACAATAAGACATTCGAAGGTGTATGAGGAATGAAAGGTACATTAACAACTAGAGTGAATAATCATTAATGTCACTAAAATGGTGATACTTTACAATAGTAAGGTTCTAACAAGGGCCTTCAATGATGACAAGCTTTTAAATAATCATGTGATTAATTTTGATACCAGCAACCAACTACTGAAGACTAGAATTAGGATAAAACTGGAAGGTGCACAAATTTTAAAAAGCAGTGTATAAACAATGATCCAATTTGTTTTCTACGAGCTTTGACAGTGGGAAGAGAAAAGATTTGATACCGAGAGAACTGAGCTTGGGGACAACTGAGCATATTTCAATAGAGCAGCTGCAGTTTCCATCCCAGGAAATGTGATTCCCTGTTGTCTTCTCCTGCTATCTCACATTTCACATAATGAAGAAGAAAAAAATGCTGGAGAGACTTAAGAGAACCTGTCCAGTATGCTATCTAAGACAGGGTTCTTCCCATCTTCTTAAAAGCAGTCCTCCCTCCCACTCATTTCTCTACTGAGACCACAAAAGTAAGCATGTGAGGTACCCAGTTGTATAATATGTATACAGACATGAATACAAAGAGACTAAGTTATCTGAAGAAACAGGCAGCTCTGAATAAAGTAGGACAAGTCCAAAACAAAGACCTCTTGTTGGAAGAAAATTGAACAGATTTACTCGTTAAGTTACCACAGGGCAATTGCCATCTTTCAAAATACATTTTACTATAATAATATTTAAAACTGAGTATGTTTGAATCTAGCGATTGAGCCTTTGACAAGATCCTTGCCCAGATCTAGGGAAGTTTAAAGATATTAAAATCATACATGGTAAATAAAACAGAGTGACTTACATTTTCCAATCCATCCAGCTCCCACCTAGAAAGGGAGAAGAATTAAATCATGTAATGTGAAATTACTTAGAAAGAAGTTAAAATGAAAAACAATACTCTAATACACACTGAGAGTATTAGAAAGATAAATGGTAATATAATACTTGTCTATAAGTCCATTAGCTCCCATGACTTTGTATTATTCATGTTTTCACATTGAAAGTATTAAATAATACGATGGAGTAGAAGTCATGTATTAAAAAATAAGTCTAGTGTAATGTAATCTAGAATTAGGAAATAAAAAAGAAGAATGTATTCAGTGTACCTAAAACTGAAAGAACTCAAGAAAAAAAACTCAAGCCTCAAGTTGCAATTTTGAGAAATTCTATGGACAAAATAGTGAATGTTGCAGGAAGCATGAAAAGAAGATGGAAAGAATAGTCACTGTACCAAAAAGAACTAGTCGACATTCAACCATTACAAGACAAAGTATGTGAGCAGAGCCAATGGTACTTTAGGAAGAAGTTCACGCTACATTAGCCAAACACCAGACACCAGGAATTGATTAACAATTGAAATGTTTCAACAAGCTGAAGAAGCACTGGAAGCACTCATCAATGCCAGAAAATTGGAAGACAATTACTTAGTCAACTGACTGGGAGCGATCCTAAATTTTACCCAGCCCAAAGAGAGGTGACCCAATAGAATACTCAAAATATAAAAATGTCACTGATATCACATGCAACCAAAATATGCTGAAGATGATCCAACAACAGCTGTAATACTACATTGACAGGAAGCTGCCAGAGGTTCAGTAGAGGACATGGAACAAGGGATGTCACTGTTTATGTCAGATGGATCTGGTCAAAAGCAGAGAAGCTGTTTGCTTGTGTTTTATTGACTGTGCTAAGGCACTCAACTGTGTGAATCACAACAAATTATGGATTGCGTTGAGAAGAATGGAAATTCTAGAAAAATTTGTGTTGTGCTCATGCTGGACCTGTACATTGATCAAGAGGCAGTGTCACATATAAACAAGGGAAGACTGGATGGTTTAAAATCAGGACAGCTGTGATCCAGGGATGTATTCCCTCAGCACATTTACTCACTCTATATGCTTAGCAAGTAACAGAGAAGCTGGATTATATGCTGCTGATTGTGGCATCAGAACTGGCGGAAAACGAATTAACAGTCTGGGGTATGCAGATAACATGGCAGTGCTTGCTGCAAGTGTGGAGGACTTGAAACTCCTGCTACTGAAGATCAAGGGTTTCTGCCTCTGGTGTGGATTAACATTCAATGTAAAGAAGACCAATATCCTCACAAGTGAACCAATAGATGACAATCATTATATACAAAGAAAAAAATTGAAGTTCTCAAGGTCTTCATCTTGATTGGCTCCACAGTCCATGCTCATGGAAGCAGCATCTAGAGATCAAAGGACATTGCATTGGGTAAACCTGCTGCAAGAGACCTCTTTAAAGTGCTGAAGAGGAAGGATATTACACTGAGTACTAAGGTGTGCTTGACCCAAGCCTTGGTATTTTCAATTGCCTTATATGCATGTTAAAGTTGCATACTGAATAAGTAAAACCGAAGAAGAATCAATGCATTTGAACTGTACGACTGGTGAGTAATGACTATTGAAAGAACCACAGACTGCCAAAAGAACAAACAAATCTGTGTCGGAACAAGAACTGCCAGAATGTTCAATAGAGACAAAGATGGCAAGACTTCGCCTCAAGTACTTTGGACATGCTGTCAGGAGACACCAGTCCCTGGAGAAGGACATCATGTTTGGTAAAGTAGAGGGCAATGAAAAAGAGGAACATCTTCAACAAGATGGACTAACACAGTGGCTACACCAATGGACTCAAACCTACAAACAATTGTGAGCATGTTTCCTTCTATTGGACCTGAGGTTGCTACGCGTCAGAACTGCCTCATCTAAAAGCAAGGTAAGAGACCAAGGTTTTACAACAACTCTTCCATTGATTGACTGTAGAACCCCAGCCAAGTGATGGAACCTTTCTATACACATTTTTTCATTAGTAAATTCCAATAGATAACATATATACTCCATGAATTCATAAAAGCCAAAGTTCAGAAGACAGGGTGAAGAAAGAAGGAGGGGGTTGAGTCTCTGTGGCATAGCGGTTGTGTGCGGGACTGCGACCCACAGGGTTGGCGGTTCAAATGCAGCAGAAGCTCTCCAGGAGCAAGGCTGGGCCTCCTACTCCCACCAGGGGGCAGTGATGCCCATGAAACAAAAATAAACAAATAAATAAAGTAGTTTATATTTTTTAAAAAAAGAAAGGAGGAGGAATGTAAACAAAAAACAAGAGGCTAAGTGATGTTATACTGTGGTGACTGCCATCGATGAAACAAAATGTATACAAATGTGAATGAAAAATTTATTTGATCTGTAACCTATTCCCAATTCACAATGAAAAGTTAAAAAAAAAAGAAAAAAAAGGATTCCTTATGAATATGACAGAAGAAAATCAGGAGGCACCTTAATGGCTCAAAACTCCAGGGTATACAAATACAAGAATATAGCTCTTAATTTCCTTTTGTTTTTATATTAATATATTGTTATTTTTTTCTGCTATATTGTTATTTTTACAATAGATCCAGTTAGTCTTGATGCAGTCAGAGTAGATAAAATCAAGGCTGATTTTGGTAATTATTTGAGAGTACAGGATCAAACTGTAAGCTCCCCCGGTATTACAAATATCAAGCCAGTACTTAGTATTAAATATACAGGAAACTTGCAGGACTCTATTGAAACCAAAATTTCTGTATCTGAAAATAAAATATATCTATTACCTGCCTTTTAAAATATGTATCAGAACTTTTCAAGTGGCATTTTATTTCTAATATTTAATGAACGATACTGCACACAACTCCTACAGTATTTTGCCCATCTTGCATGCCAAATGATTCCTCATTAATGTTTATGATAAATTTAAAGAAACCAGCAACCTACAGAACTTCATGTAAAGCACGATCCTACTCATGTGTTTATATGTGTATGTAAAAGACTTTTTTTAAATGATGACTAGTGTATAATGTACGTTAAAGACTAAAATACATAGAAACAACAGCAGTTTTATCTAGATGGTAGTAATATAGAGGTCTTTTATTTTCCTTCACACTTTTCCTGTACTCTTAAAATTTTCTACATAAAGCATGTAACTTTTTTCATAGAATTAATAATAAATATCATTGTAAAAGATAAATAGTTCAAAAGCATTTCTTAGTGAAATAAAAGAAGGCCAGGTCAAATTCTGAGTTTCAGATACTACTGTTACTCTTCCCTCCTCTGCAAAGGTTACAGTGACATAACAGTTAAAATTGGGGGTGATAGAGGCCTAAAATAAGATTTCTAGTTCTCACAACAACCCTAAGGAATCTTAAAGATCAGAGGTTAATTTGCAGCCAAAACAGAAAAATTCAAAACCCAGCAGGATTAATTCTAAACCCTATCTCTCTTTCCATTTGACCAGTCAGCTTCTCAAGCTAAGTAAGACTTTCTACCTCTGATTAAGCATATTAAGTCAGTCATATTCCATTTGATTAAAATATTAGAAATAAAGAACTAAGGAGACATAAAATTTGAGAAGTTGCTGTCATCCTCTCAAATAGGTTAACATTTGTTCCTTATCATAACATATACAAATAATATTAAAAGCTATCCAATATAAGAATAAAGTATACATTTTTACAAACATAAAGCATGGCAAAAATGCTCTTTTTAATGATTTTTTCTAAATTAATTATACAAATGTTGCTTTTGGAAGAAACAGAAAATCATAGGGTACCTCAAACAAGCCACCATTTTCATCACAACTCTCATGGCAAAGCCAAAGGACCAGAGGTGCAACGTAATCTGGCTTCAGAGCTTCGAGAACATCTGAAATGAATACCGAAAGGATTTATGAGATATGTAAATATCAAATCACTTACTTTACTTAATCAAATTTTCCTTATAAAATTTTAGATAAGAAAGATTTTTTAGGTAAACAATAACAAAATTAGATATATGCAAGAGCTTCAGAAAGTTTGTGGAAAAAATTGAACTAAAAGATAATGGAATTTTTTCCACCAACTTTTGAAGCGCCCTTCTTCAGTTAAAATTGGCCTTACTGCCACCTGAATCTTTTCTGGATACAGGTATCTCCTATTGGTTCCATGGCAGGAATTTCTTCCCCGGCTTTTTGAATGTTGTTGGGGGTCTTTTCCTTCTTACCACCTTAGCTTGATTTTGTTTTGTATTGTTTCCTATTGGATGTGAAGTCCAGGAGGAGTGGGTGCATAATAATAACTGATCCAAAGGGATTTAGGGAAGTCAGGAGTAAGGAATGGATGAAAGGGAGAGGGGATTTGGGGAGTAGACCATGAAGATTGGGTTGAGAGCACTAGAACAGTCTGGGATTGCGTAACTCATCGTATGGTGAAGGAAGCTCCAAAATTGATGTGGGGTAATTATAGCATTCACCTTGATATGACTGAATGAACTGTTGACTTTATTGGCAAGTAAATCACTTCTCAATAAAACTGTTGGAAAAAGTGCCTCATATATCAGTGGGCTCTACTACTGTGAAGATGTGCACTCTCAGAGACTCACTGGGGCACTTCTACCCTGTTCTAATCCCTGAGTCAGTACTGATTCCATAGCAGGGCAAGTTATGACCAAGGGGAATGATTGAAAACGTCCTCTAACATACAATGAAAATGATGCCTCTAATATGAGCCAGAGATGAGATATATATAAACCATAGATAAATGAATTCATAGATATTTGAATGTATTTGGGCTTGCACTTAATTTAGCCATAGTCTAAGAATAAGAAGTTCTTATGACATGGCCCTACTTGATGCTCATCCTCATCAAAAGATCACTAGAGATAAGTGATGAAGTATGGTGAAGAAACTAGATGGTGCCTGAAAATCCAAAGTAATAAAGCCTGGATCTTAAAAGCTTGTTTTCAAACTAACAGTCATATAAATGAGGCATCAATTAGGTCTACATGGAAGAAGCACACCAACCCGTGTGATCCAAAGATTATACGGAATATAATCTAAAGCAGAGGAAATGGTATCAGAGGTTAAAATGTGAACACCAGCTTTGCAGAAAACAGTGGCAGCCCAAAATCCATTTGTACAGTGCACACATGGAGGAAGCCTCTGGTAACGCCCCTCTGACCATGGCTGAGAGATGTGAATAGCTTTCATATCAAATAGAGAGCATTGCAAAGAGCCAATTGTGACAGAAGTAGCTAGGTTAAAGTGTCAGTGTCTTAGCATTTGATTCCCCTTTTGACTTATATAAAAGTTTCAGTTTAAAAAAAAAGTGGGGGGGAAATACTTATGAATGCAGCCTCTGGTGAATTCCCTCTGACCATTGACCAGGGGTGTAAATTACCTAGCTACCGTGCAGAATGGATTGGAAGGTAGATTACTGCAGATGCAGTTAAGTTAAAAGTTAGTAACTTATCATTTGATCTCCCTTTTGATCCACTTTAAATTGTTCTTGTTTTTAATACTATCTACTTTCTTTTCAATTGAGTTAACAGTTTTACTTTATGATTGTTATTAGTTTTCTAATTTTTTAATGGTTTCTGTATATGAAATCAGGATACATTTCTATAAGATCTGTAAGATACAAAACTGGCTTAGTCATCCCATGGAGGTATGACAGGGGAGGGTCAGAGAAAATGGGGAGCTAATAATGATAAATACAAAAATAAAGAAAATGTTCTAAAACTGATTACGGTGATTGTACAATTCTACTTGATGTGAATGAACTATTGAATTATATGATATGTGAATTATATAGCAATACAACTGCCAAGAATTTTTTAAAATAAATATATAGGGAATAATATGGGACTCTATTGATTCCATAAATAAAAAATACAATCACAGTGGACTGAGCTCTGGTGGCGTAGTGGTTGAGTGCGGGACTGAGACCCACTGGCTTGGTGGTTCAAATCCAGCAGCAGCTCTCCAGGAGCAAGGCTGGGCCTCCCACTCCCACTAAAGGGCAGTGGTGCCCAAAAATAAATAAATAAATAATTTTTAAAAAATACAAGGACAATGATAAGCAAACCCCAAAAGATTATCAAAATTATGTAAAGCAGATGTGGCAGAAGGAGAAGGAGTACTTTTGAAAACAAAATTGCAAAGGATGTTTTAAATATTAATTAGACAGAGATGAAAAATGAATCAACAAAGGTATAATAAATGAAACTACTCAGAATTCTATAGAAGAGAACATAAAAACATGCAAATGATGCTAGAAGCTATAAAAAGCAACAATCAGGTCTAACACTGTGGTGTATCCTATTCACATGTTAAAAGAAGAGAAATTAGACTACTTATTGTCCAGTCTTACAAAACTAGGCAAACTGTAAGTCATAAATTCAAAGATCAGCAACCACAATGTAAGCCAACCAAGAAAACCTGAGGTTCCTCTAAGGATCACAGGGAGCGCTCTATAGCGCTCTTTCAGCAGCGATCTTTAAGGAGCTCTGGTGTCACTGTCAGAGAAATATTAGCTTAATAACAACAAGGACAGTCGTCCACACCCAGCAGGGGAGAAAGATGAAACTACAAATAGTTAGCCTCATAAACCTTATGGAGAGTCAGCCAAAACGCAGAAGGCCCTTGACAAGATGGACTGATAGAGTGTTTTCAACAATGGGCTCAAACAATAATTGTGAGGCAATAATAATAATTGTGAGGATGGTGACCTTTTAGAAAAGGAAGATGAAACTTTATAGGTTAAGGAGATGTTTTGTTTAGGGATCTATTCTTCATTGGAATAAACCACCTGTAAGAAGGTATCTTCTTAAACAATCAAAATTGTCTCTGAGTTGGAACTAACTCGAGGGCATCTAAATGAGTCACAATAAACTTTATAAAATATTGTGGTATTTTTCATTGTGACAGCATTGACTAATTCTCTATCTCCCCACCTCCAAAAAATATACCTATACAGCTTAGTATACCTATAGAGGGAAAGATGATCTCAGAGTAGTAGAATTATGAGTCATCCTATTTTCCCTCTGTGTTTTTGGACATTTTCTACAGTGAAAAAATACACATGTGAGGCATCTGAAAATTGTAAAGTAAATCATTTCCTAATGTATTCAGAAAATTAAGTATCGTTGCACAGCTCACTTCATACCAAGGGGCAGACGATAGCACTGAAAAATCTAGATTACGTACCTTCTGGCAAAACCGTCTTAGTCATTCTCGATCCTGCAGTAGGGGCAATTGTGTTACAATGAATGTGGTTTTTCCTCCCTTCAAGTGCAAGAGTATTTGCTAAGCCCAGAAGACCCAGCTTTGCAGCACTATAATTTGCCTGGCCAAAGTTGCCATATATTCCTGAAGCTGATGAAGTCATGATGATCCTGAAAAGGAAAATCAATCTCTCAGCAGCAGCATTTCCAAGTTTTGAGGACACTGCAATTTCTCTCTCTCTCTCTCTCTCTCTCTCTCTCTCTCTCTCTCTCGCTCTCACTCTTCATTCGCTCTGTGATACTATAACACCTGTCAAATGCAACTATGTGTATACACAACAGCATATTCTAGCTTTGATTCATATATCTAAAATAATATTAATACAAAAGTGATCTCTCATAATTGAGTTATAAAATTTAACTGCTTAAAAAAATTGGCCAGGATTTAATCAATTTAAGTGAATAAATGTATACTCATTTTCTATTAAGATCAAAAATAAATGTTTAAAAACATAAACTGGCAAGGCATAAGTTAAAATTTTGGCAACAAAGATTATTAGAAGGAGTTTCAATTTTCCATCCTCATCACCGTTCCTTCTTTCTTTCTGGGTAAGTATTAAATGTCTCATATTAAAACAATGCCAACCTTATCCATTCTTTGGTGAAGTGAAATAAGTAATACAACTAACCTATAAAAATGGCTAGGATCAAGATAAACTATAAATTTCCATTAGTACTAGGTATTACAAATAATTGACTTCCAATGTACACGTTCTTGGGCGGTACAAATAACTTCCTCTTGGCGATTAAATAAAAGCTGGCAATTTAAGCACACCCAGAAGTACATTAGAAGAAAGGACTGGTGATCTACAGTCATAAAAATTAAAACTAAAAATCAAACCAGATGCCATCTATCAATTCTAGCTCATGGAAACCCTGTGTTTACAGCCATTAAAATCCCTATGGGAGGTGGGGGGGTGGTTCTGTTCTGAAACCTGGGATCGTTTTAGTTGGGATCGAATGGAGGCAACAAGTTTAATTTCTGTTTTAATGTGTACAGACCCTTAGGGCATGAAGCGTGCCAGCCATTAGTGGCATGAAGCACTGACTAGCACTGCCATGTCTAAGTTGCTCACAGAGAAGCAAACAAGAGAAGTCCTATAGCTTACAAATAGTTTATACAGACTAAGTGATGTCTAACCAACCCAAGCCAGCAGAAAATAGCCACTCACGTCTCCCCAACTGGTCACTGAAGATGCAAAATGACATTTTGGCTACAGAATGAAGTACATACAGCTGAATCCTCATGTCTGAATTGCTCTTTTAAATGCCAGTGAACCACAGACTGAACATTAATATTGAAAAACGGAACATAAGAGAAATATAAAACTGCCCTGCTAAACTGTGACTGCATGACACCAATTTACTAGAGGGCACATGCCAAGACTATAACAAGCAAGCCTACACACACTGAGGACATTTTCAATATTGAGCATTCATTTCATATCACTTTTTGAGAATATCATCTTCCCCTGTATACAAAGGAACCCACAGACAACATTTTCATGGCCCCTGACAGTCATATCAACTCTACCTGCCATAGTTCTGTTTCTTCATGTGGTCCCATGCTGCTCGGGTCACTTGGAAGGAGCCCCGCAAATGAACTCTGTGGATTAAATCTGAAGCAAGAAATCATCATAAGCTCAATATGAAAGATTTAAATCCAATTAATAAACAATTTCGAGAATGGCTGATTTACGCAAAGATATTCATTTTACAACTAGCTTTCCAATCACCTATTGCCACTTTCCTCCCTGAAAATGCTTATAACCATTTTTTGTCTTGCTTTGTTTTGTTCCAGTTCTTCTGGCAACCAATGGTTTACACTGACACAAGTGGTTCTCTATAATTTGATACCAAAATAAAAATTTTAAATCCAGCCAAAACGATTGCTTCTGGAGTCAGCAAAATAATAACCTCTGTATACATCTAACTACAATGCTACCTCTAATGTATGCCTTCTTATATATAATAAATTCATTGGCATCTAACAACAACGATGTGAGTTCTCAAGAATTTTACATACATAATTGGCACATAGTACTACTATCATTAGGTAAAAGATAATCATAAATCATACAGATCATCACCAAGGAAACCTGGAAAATGCTGTGTCGCTGTTTTCACTGGGTTCAACTGAGTTGAAAGCGAGAGGAAGCTTATTTGTTCTTACAGATATAAATGGGACAACAGACAACTTTCATAATTCAGATAGACAAATAATGCTTGATCTAACTTTATTCTTTAGTCATCAGCGATTTTAACCATCCTTACTTATTTTTGGTTCATTCTGGAGCCTCAAAAAATATTTTCATTTGTACAATAGAAGATAAGGAAGGAAGGGAGACGAAAAGGGTAACTGAAAGTAATTTACTTAGGACAGAACCAGAGAAAACACCCAGACTCAAAAGAACTCCAAAGTGCCGGCATAAGTTCCTCATTCCCAACAAATTCTATATCCATCCGGGCTTCTCCCTATCCCTAGTATATGTGAAAAGAAGGTTGCATCCCAATCCACCACCATAAAGTGACTACAGCAATAAAATGAGTTGCACAAACTTTTTGGTTTCTCAGTTTATGCTTACACTAGACCTTAGTCAATTCAGAATTTAATAACAATATGAAAAAGTCAAAACTACTTTAAGAATTTTCCAAGTATGCAAGAGGCATGAAGTGAGAGCATGCTATCAGAAAAATGGCACCGAATAACGAGCTCAAAACAGGTTTGTCACAAACCTTCAAGAAATGTGTAGAAAGCCGAGTATATAGAAGAGGCAATAAAACAAAGCACAGTAAAGCCAGTGTATTTGTACTTTGCTCCTTCCAAAAGCAATAGTCCCCACAAGTATACTCCGTAAGCAATGATAATGTTCACTTTAGCTGCCATGGCTGCTGGTGTCTCACTTTATTATTTAGTTCTGTGGTCCAATGAAAGTGAAAGCAAAGAGCAAAAAATAAAATATATATTTTTTCTATAACTCTGATTTGTTCATTATCTAAATTCAACCTTTCCTATCTGGTATCACTAGTGGAAAGTTTTCCTACTTATTAAAACTGACCTCACTGACATTGAACTGATTGCGACTCAAAGAGACCCAATCAGGCAGGGTAGAATTGGCCCTGTGCATTTCTGAGACTGTACCTCTCAATGGAACAACAAAGTCTCTGGCCTTCTTTCACCCCAAAAGCTCCTGGTGGTTTTGAACTGTTGCGTTTGTAGTTAGCAGGCCAAAGTATGATTTCCATCCTGATTTTATTCTACCCTGTTCTCAGATCTTTGTCTTATTTTAATGTCCTACACTCCCTTTCATCTATTGGTTCTGATCTGGAAAAACGAATTTCAGCCGAATAGCCTGCTAAAGAGTCCTGTGGTAGTAGTAGCAGTTGTGTGCTGCCTAGTGGACCCTGACTCCCGACGAGCCTACAGCACAAAGTAGAGAGCTCACAGATGTCCTCGACCTTGATCTTTCCGGGAGCAGGTCACCGGGCCTTTTCCTCCACAGAGCCCTGGCGGGCTTGAGCTCGTGGACTCTTTAAGTTGGCAGCCAAGCAACACCTGGGCCACCAGAGTTCCTTCTAAAGAAGTCACTAATTAGAAAACGCTGATGAATTCTTAATGAGAAAAAAAAAAAGCAAATTGAAAATAGACACTTTGAATAACTTCTGCCAAATGATTTTAACTTTTTTTTCGTTATCCAAAGTTACTTTCAACTCTTCCTCATTCTCATTAATAAAGTTTGTTCATCCATATAACAAAAACAAAGGTAAGAAGGGGCAAATTTTGCTTTCAATATAATTTTATCAAATATTATGGAAAGTTAAATGGGTAGGTATTTCCACAGAGATATATACTAAAATAACTTACCCCAATCGTCATCACTTGTCCTAGCAAAAGAACGATCCCTTATAATCCTAAAAAAATATATATATATATATTATGTAGCATGAGGAAAGTGAAGAACAAAGTATACACTTTTTTTAAAGCACTTTTAAATTGTGAAGATCTGGTTTGCAGTAGACAATAGAAGACAATGGAAGGCCAAAATCTCATTTGCTGGATGCCCACACGGAGTAAGCCTCTGGTGCCTTACCTCTGAACTTCGCCTGTGATGAGACTAGCCTGGCTATCAGACAGAGGGCATTGCAAAGCTGAGTTTGGCAGACGTCATTAGTAATACTTTATCATTTGAACTCCTTTTGACTCATATTAAGGTTGTTTCTGTTTTTTTTGGTGGGGTAGTTTCTGTTTTTAATATTATGTGCTTTCTTTTCTACTTAGATATTTCATCTACTCATTGCTGGGTTTTGTTTTCTTTGGGGATTTTTTTGGTTCCAGGTTGTCTTTGGATTTGGCAGGATTTTCTGTATAGGAAATTCAGGATAGGTAAATGTATAGAGACAAAAACTGGATTAAGAATTCCCTGGGGGGGGGAAAAAAGAATTCCCTAGGGGCCACACTGCTCCTCAGAAGGGTACAAATGTGGTCTGCATACATTTGAGTTATGTATGTATTGATGTATGGATTGAGAGTTGTATGAGCCCCCAATAAAATGATTTTTTTAAAAAAAGGAAGTAGTAAGGATGGCAAGATTTCATCTTACGTACTTTGGACAGATAGTCAGAAGAGGCCAGTCCAAGAGGAAGGATATCATATTTGGTAAAGCCGAGGGGCGGTGAGAAAGAAGAAGGCCCTCCACAATGCCGCCTGACACGGTGTCAACAACAATGGCCTCAAGCAGAGAAGAACTCCAAGGGTGGCACAGGACCACGCACTCTAGCTGTGTTGTATGTAAGATCACTGTGGGTCATAACCACCTCGAGGGCACCGAGCAGGAACCACAGGGCATGGCAGGGGGAGATGTGGAAAAGGGGATGCTAATAGCAATGAGTACAAGAAGAAAATGTTCTGAACTTAACTGCGGTGATGTGTATACAACTATTCTTAATGATTTAATGATTAAATTTATGATAGGACATACATGTTATTAATACTATTTAAATAAAGGAATATTTTTAAAAAGCACCTGGCAAGAACATTACTTACTATAAATGAAAAAGGAAATACTCACCCAGCATTGTTGACCACAATATCTGAAATAAAAAAATCCCAGATCACAAATTAAAAAGTAAGCATATTAACTTGCATTGGCTTACAACTCACATTTCTTTCATAATTGCTTTTTATATTTAAAAATCATTTTATTAGGGGCTCATACATCGTTTTTCACAATACATAAATAAACATACTGTGCCAAGCACTTCGCACGCCTGCTGCTGTCATCATTCTCCAAGTATTCGCCTTTTCCCTTGAGCCCTTGGTATCGGCTTTTCCATCCTTTCCCCTCTTCCTCTGCTCTCCCTTCCGCGTCAACCCTCAAAACTTTATAAATTATTATTGTTCTGTTATCTCTTACACTGCCTGACACCTCCCTCAACCCCCTCCTTTGATGCCTGTCCTCCAGATGGGAGGTTATGTGTAGATCCTTGCAGTTGGTTCCGTCTCTCTACCCCACCTTCTCTCCACCCATCCAGTAGTGCCAATCTAATTTTATGGGAAAACAGATATAATGAGTGTTCTCAAAACAAAATGTTGTAACTATAGCCATGAAAGTGATCTAAAAGTATTACATTATATTAGGTTTTTCCTCTGAAACTCTTACTTCTCATTTTTTTTCCACATCTACCCTCTATTGAAATTCTCACAGATTAAAGAAACAACCTAGTTTTGTGGTGACAGTTTCATATTATCATTCATTTAATCTCAAAAACTACTCAGATATTCAAAAGTTGTTTTTTGTTAGTTTTTTAATTTACTTTGCCACTGAAAAAAACTTAGGTCCAGAAACGATATGACTGGCATTAAAAACTAATGTCTTATCTTGATACATAATTATACTGTCACTACATAAAGAAAAACATTTTAAGGTTTAACCATGTTATCTCCTTGCTATGTTCACCTATGACTTCACACTTGTGATCTCCCCATCAGTTGCTATGTGATCATCTGTCTTATAAAGTTTCAACAAAGCAAAGCTAGAAAAATATATTTGCTAAACAGAAAAGACATGCACATTCATATTACACACATTATTCTTTTTCAGATTATAAAATACTAGACTAATTATCTTTTATAAAGTGTGTGAGACATATCAGAAAAATTATCTAGAGAAAGAAAAGTATTTGAAAACTTCCTTATAAGAGGAATTGTTTTATTATATAATTCACTTTAATTAATTTGGAAGACACTAAGTCATCTTAATATATATCCAATTATCCAAAGAATAATTGGTTCCTGAGTTGCCAAACTATTGATTTCTTTTATTTTATAAACATACTTGTGATCTAACTAAATTATTATAAAAAGATCATTCAGAGAATGCTTGCAGTACTTTTAAAGCATTTAGGTGTGCAAAATCACATCCCACTGCCATCAGCACCTATCGGTCCAATGGTAGCTCTCCCTTCTCCTAGGAAAGACAGCCACTCCCTCAGATCATGTGGGTGGGAGTCTTAGTTTTTCAGCTAGCAGCCCCACCCTTAACTCACTGCCCCACCAGCCTCCTTATAAAACCATACAATTGTCATCTTAACATCTATGTATTAGAGGTTGGGTTGTTAAATAATTTGCAAAACAAATCAAAAACAAATCTGACTGTCAAGAAGGAATGGTCTGTTTATTCAACAAAAGCAAAATCAACAGTATTCTATGAAAAACGCAGAAGAATGTTTTGGAAACGTTGGCAACATATGTATAGGTGTGCTTAATACAACTGAATGATGGGATTGTCATAAAATTCTAAGTGCCTCCCAAGACAATGATTTATAAAGGAAAAAAAAAAGGTAGCAGCTTCTCTATAAAGACCAAATCTCAGAGAAACATTACCAATTCTTCCAAAAGCATCCAGTGCTGTCTTCACAATCCTCTCTCCCGCTTCAACTGAATCTGCAAGGAGAGGGAAATCAGTACAAAAGTCAGTAATCACGCTTACAAATGACTTCTATGGCCTGTGGACCAGACCACAAGGAATAGTCACCACCAAAACTCATTCCAAAGAAAATTTTAAAATACAGTTGGCTAAATTTAACAGAAAAAATTTTAGCCCTTTTCAAGAACACTTTTTTTACTTCTATTACAGAGTACAAGAAATCCCAAACATTCTGTAATGATGAAAAGGAGTCTCTGAATGGCACGGACAGCTAAACGCTCTACCTCGAGTCAAAGCGCTGATGGTTGGAAACTCCAGAGACCTCAGGAGACAGGCCTGGCAATCTGCTCCCAAAATATCATCGCCTTAAACACTCCATGAAGCAGTGCTACTCTGACACACATGGTGTTGCTACAAACCAGTCAATTCATGGATAATAACAATGAACATACTCTCTGTGGGTACTGTCTTACATAATAGCCATAGTCACATGTTACATTGGAGGCCTTAAATGTGGCCACAAGAGGCCAACTGAAAAATTAAGTTTCATTTAATTTACATTTAGCTTTAAAGAGTAACACACATACTCTCTCCGAAGGAGGCAAATGCAGATCAGATTTGGGGGAGGAAGTCATGTAGGGAGATGCATGTATAATTTACATAGCATGTTCAGGGTTATATAGCCACATAAGAAAAACCCAACTTTTTTTGTATGGTTTTGATTTTTTTGTAATAGTAATTACAGAAAGTAGAACTGAGTACACCAGGGTGGCTTTATTGTCTGCTAGTCTCTGTTGAAAGGGCTCACACTCCCTACCATAGTGTGCCAAATAGTCGGCTGTCAACTTAACATCAGCACTGCCTCTTTCCATATGCTCTACAATCCAGGAGAGGAGGCAGGAAATGTAACCCTTCCCTTGCAATCATCATGATTCTGAGTTAGGTCCTGAGTTCAACCAGCCAGTAAAAGACACCCAGAAAGGAGGGGAAAAAAAGCTTGTAGATGTACCCAACAGATGTGAGATGGAAAACTTGAAAATCATCGCCTACTGTAGGCTAAGATCATCAGCAACAGCTTCCTTAACCCTGGCTCACCCTGACATTCCAATAATTGTGTAAACCTCTAATTTCTTATATTAAAGTTTTCCATAATTGGAAAAATATAGGTTCCCAAATTTATATGGCCTATCACCTCTTTTTCAGAAAAAATTACTCAGTACCCTTGGGCAATTACCAACTGCTGTACTTGTATTTTAGTCTGTAATCCAGAATAAAGTGAAGGCAACTGCTCTTGCAGTCCCCCTTGCAGCCCTCGCAGGTATCGCCCACTTGGGGGAACACTGGCCTTGACACAGGGTGCTTATCAGAAGGGTGGAGAGGGGAATGGGCAGCAATAGGGACACTGGTATTTTTACCAGGAACTATTAAACTTCAAATTTGAGTTTTTAAAAAATGTTAACATTTCTCTATATCTCCTGTGTAAATTGAAAAAACACAAAAATATCTCTAACACTCACATTTCATCCCCTTAAAATTTCAATAGGAAGTCACTGACGGTTTAGTTTTATCCTTGATCAACAAAAATAATTTCACTTAGCAAGAAAGTCAGTAATCGATAGGCTTTTTAAAGAAAATCTGTTTGACAAGTCCTTAAGTTATCGAGAGCAACTCAACAAATGAAAAGGTTATGATCACTGGTTCCAACTTTTCTCATGGCTGGCTTGCAGCATCCTTCAGAAGGACAGGCTTTCCACGCCCGGAAGGAGCTTCAGTCTTGGAAACTCACAGAGGACGCTCTATCCTGTCCTATGGGTTGCCTTGCAACAAATCAACCGGACAGAAATCAGTTTGACTTTCTTGCTGCTGTCCTTGTTCACAAGCAGCAGGGGGTAGAGAAAGTGGTGAAACCCTGGCTTTTAGCATGCTTCTGCACGGCCATCGTTTTAGACCCCCTCTGGAGCAATTCTATCCCACACTCTGGGGGCTGCTGTGAGTCAGAATCTACTGGGCAGCATGTAGCAACAAAGGATTACATTTTTAAATAAGATTAGAAAGTGGCATATATCACGATTACTGTACACAGTGAAATATGACACTGGGTATAGAAAGGGGCAATTCAAAAAATAAAATAAATAAAAATATTAAAAATTTAAAAGGGCACTCCATTTATTACAATTTATTACTCATTAGTGGGGGGGGGGGGGCATCACTGCCCTCTGGTGGTTGTGGGAGCTACCCAGCCTTGCTCCTGGAGAGCTGCTGCTGGATTTGAACCGCCAAGGCCGTGGGCCGCAGTCCCGAACTCAACCACTATGCCTCCAGGGTTCAGCCAACTCTTGTTTTTTATTAAAAGGAGAATATTAAAGAACTTCTAAAAGCTTGTGGGAAAATTCTATTATGTTTTCATTTCATCTTCCCCAAAATTTTTAAATAAAAAGATTTCTTAGATTAAAAACATAACCATATATACAATGTTATATATTCTACCATGTGCTCATTAATTTAAAAACTAAGTAAGATATAGAAAGGTTAGAAGTCTGTGAAATAAAACTCTATTAAAAGTTTGAAAATTCCCACATACTTGAGAATTTCTCACAAATAGCTTTGGCCAGGTTAGATAAAATCTAATTTTATAATTATACTGGAATGCTAAGATATTTGTTCAGTGTTTTACTACTATGAGCAAAATCATTAGTTCAATAAAAACAAATTGTATTGGTTCAAATACATTACCATAATTGGCCACTGCTTTTCCACCTTTCCTTCTTATTTCTTCAACAACTTTATCAGCAGCTAAAGAGCTTTTACCGTCTCCTTTAAAGTCTCCTCCTAAATCATTCACTGTAAGGCAAAAACAGCAACTCAAAAAATTGTCTTTACACTTTAATGCTTTTCTTTCTTTCTTTGGAAAAAGTAAAAAAAAAAAGATTCAAGTCCATTTTTAACATAACAAAAAGCTGGAAATCCCTCAAGATTAAGAACACTAACGAATTTTCTTCTCTTCTCTGTATCAAGAAAGCTTCCTATAGGAATGGTGATAAAGAACTAGCCAGATCTTAAGCGATCACACAGAAGCCTTGTAAATCTTCACAGGTCATAACTTGTCATGCTCTATGAAGAAATAAAAAACATCAAAATAAGTAAAAAGCAAAACATAAAAACTGAAATGTGGTCAGTCATTAATTTATACCATGTCCCATCTGCACATGTTTAACAATTGGTCACTCTTACTACCTAATATTTATTTCCCAAAATGTCTCTTTAGATGAGTTATTTTCATCCTAATGATCAGCTAATAAACATTAAATGAGCACTTACGACTTGCAAGGAAATTGGTTTGGTTTGGTTTGGTTTGGTTTGGTTTGGTTTGGTTTGGTTGTTTGGTTTGGTTTGGTTTGGTTTGGTTTGGTTTGGTTTGGTTTGGTTTGGTTTGGTTTGGTTTGGTGAGGGGGGGTGGGGTACATCACTGCGTCTGATGGTTGTGGGCGCTACCCAGTGCCGCTCCTGAGAGCCGCCGCTGGATTTGAACCGCCAAGTCCACAGGCTGCAGTTCCACACTCAACCACTTATGCCATCGGGGGTTCAGCCCCCGACTTGAAAGGAAATTATCAGAGGTACACACAAATGTTTAAGATCGGTCCCTACCCTCAAAACGTTTATAAGCTATTGAAAGTTAAATATGTGATGACCACAATGAAGCACAGGTTTTAGGCTTAAAGTAAAATATGTAAATTAAAGATCAACATAACTAATACAGATAGTTCCTGACCGATAATATATTTGAGTTACAACTAACTGCATTTTTGCAATCTGTAACTTGCTGATGTTAACAAATCTATAATGTTTACATTTACATGTAATGTTTTCAACCCCCAAAGACAAAGATCAAACTTACAAAGATATTGATAGCAAAATGCAATCGTTGCCCAAAATACCTGTTTGATCTACTACTAAAACAATTACAGAGGAAATTGCTCAGCCAAACAATAGATTGTCCTATTATAAAAAAAAAAGACCTGTGGTAGTTACATAATCTGTGTCAACTTGAGGCTATTAAGATTGAAAGGGCAGAGTCTAGCTTAGCAATCTGGTCACATCCTGATGATGCCTTCTGTGGGCCTGAGCGTCTGATGAGAATTTAGGGAACTTCCTTCACTTCTCCCTGGAGGAAGGTTACTTCCTCTCTCTGCTTCACATTCCTGTTGACAAGCCACATAGAGGGGCCCTGATGAGTTAAGAGTCCTGGAGCTGAAGGAGCCACCTGGAGACCCACGCCAGCACTGAGATGCTTCCACTGTCACTGGATCCACAGGACTTTCCATCTACTGGTCTGTGATCTTCCTGCATTCGGCATCACTGCATATGTTGCATGAGTCTAAATAGGAATTTACAGATATCTGGGCTAGGCTGGAATTTTTTTCTTAATCTACTATAAAGCTCTCTCTTAAACACATTATGAATGTTTCCCTAGTCAACACAGACTAACACACCACCTCTGAGGAATATACTCCTTAGGAAAATTAACTACATAAATCAACATTTACCCAAAAGTAAAGATGAAAAGGCCAGGAGGGGCAGGGAGACTGGACAAAGGGGAAGCGCAGGTGGAATGGAAATGCTGAGAGTGCTGACACATTGTAGAAACTGTAACTGATGTCCCAGCAATTTGTGTATGAGATGACAAAGCTGGGAATCTCACTGTGAAAACTCTCAACTTAGACACAAGAAGCTATTTTTAAAATCAAACAAATGGCATCACTGTTTTTACAGGCATTCCACTTACATCAAAAATGATGGGCTGAGCCCCGGTGGTGTAAGTGGTTGAGTGTGGGACTGTAGCCCGCAGGCTTGGCGGTTCAAATCCAGCAGCGGCTCTCAGGAGCAGCGCTGGGTAGCTCCCACGACCACCAGAGGGCAAAACAAAAACAAAACAAAATGAACTTACAACAGAGTAAACACAATAAACTCATCAGAAGTTGGGAACTACCTGAAACTACCTGAAAGTCCACGTGACAAAATTAATTCACACTATAAATCAGTGCCGAGTAACTTGTAAACAAGGATATTTTAGACAAACGCTTGAGGGGGAAAGAATGAACAATCTATACTGGCTTTTGTAGTAGTAATACATAACTTGTTTTTGAGCGTATAACAATAAAAAATAATGGATCATGTGGCTGTTTGGTGTCATTGGGTCAGTTCTGATTGACAGCAGCCCAGACATGACAGAAGACTGCATTGCCCTGCCCTGCACATCATCCTTACCATGTGACTGTGCCTGAACCATTGTGACAGTGTCCCCATCAATCTATATCATGGAAGACCTCCTCCTTTTCTCTGCCCGCCCACTTTACCAAGCACGTACAACGTCCTTCTCCACAGACTGGTTTCTCCTAAGATCCAAAACATGCAAAATGATGTCTTGCCTTCCTTGCTTCTGAGCACTCTAGCTATACCTTTTCCAAGATAGATCAGTTTCTCCTTTTACTTTCATACTGAGGATCACGACCACAATTCAAACGCATCAATATGCTTTCCTTATTCAATGTCAAACTTTCACAAGCATATCAAGCAACTACCGTATAAACTCGAGTAAAAGCCAACTCAAAATTTTCCAAATAAAATCTTCTGATATACTCAAGTATAAGCCAACCCATAATTACTTAAATATAAAGCCAGCCCGAAATTTTAGTTTGAAAATTTCGGGGTGACTTATACCTGAGTGCATATGGTAAATACCATGGCTTGTGCCAGATGCATCTTAGTCCTCAAAGTAACATCCTTGCTTCTCAAAACTCTAAAGTCTTGTGCAGATTTACTTAATGCACCTCATCTTTTGATCTTGGTTGCAGCTTCTATGAGCATTGCTGTGGATTCAAGAGAGGTAAAATCATTGCCAACTTCAACCTTTACATTTATCATGATGTTACCCATTCGTCCTGTTAAAAGAGGTTTTTTTTTATTTTTTGTGTGTGTTATAAGAATTTGTCTTCTTTATATTGAGTCTTAATCCATGCTGAAGGTTGCAATTCTTGATCTTCATCACTTCATTTTCAGCAAGCAAGGTTGTGTAACTTGCAAGTCTCAGGTTGTAAATAAGCCTTGCTCCAATTCTGATGCCACATTCTTCATATAATCCAGCTCCTTTCTTTACTCAGAATACAGATTTTATAAATATTATGATATTAAAACTCTGACTTGCACATTTCCTGATTTTAAACCATGCAGCATCCTCTTGTCTTGTTCGCACAACTGCCTCTTGATCCATGCACAAGTTACTAGTTAATGAATGGCATGGGAGGATAGACTAAAAAGTACCTGAATATTTAAGTAATGATTGCCACGCTTGAAAATAAAATGATTCTTCTTCTCCTCCTTGCTTTTTGCTTGTTTTTATAAGAGTGAGGACTGCAGGTGATTTGGGTGATGAATGAAGTAGAGATACAAGAGAAAAAACCAGGTTAGCTGGGTTTTGGTTTGGGGGCGAGGGATTTAAGATAATATTTCAAAATGTAGACCATTCTAACTGCAAAAATAAATAAACACTGCGAAGATACAAAGCAACAAAAAGAGGTTTACATTATCCTTTGGGATGCAAAAAAGAACATAATTCTAAAATGGTTGAATTCCTATTAATTGCTCATTTTTCTATGTTTACAGGTTGTTGGGTTTTTTATTTGTTTGTTTGTTTGTTTTTTAACAAAATCAAGATTTTAAAACATGCAGCTCCCAGTCTTTTAAGATCTTTTTTTCAGTAAGCTGAGGATAGTAAAAAAGCATATTGGCAAATACAATATTTAAATCAAGAATGATTCAATTGTGTGATGCAACACTACCCCCAAGTGGAAACTGTACAAAGTACAGCAAAAGAAATAAGCACTAAGGCCTGGATAAACAACTTCCTGTGACCAAAGGAAGGTGGTGAAACCGTATCAGAATATTTATTCAAAACAAGTCTACACCTTTGTTGCCTTTATATGACACCGCTCAACTCACACAGCATTATACTGTTATTGGCTGGTATCTACCAGCACCCTTTACTTTATTGCTAGGTTCTGTAATTCCTTGTATGGCCGTAACAACCTACAAATGATACTCACAATGGTGGGGTTTATTTGGGAAGTTAGCAGGTTATAATTTAGGCGAGAAATGCTGGGACAGTTATCCCTCTTACCCTCAGTCTCTCGGTCTAGCTTCTGCCTAGCTCGACTTTTAGGGCTGCCTAAAATGGCCTAAGGGCATTCTACTCCAAAATCAAGCTGAAGGCATTCAGTTCCAGCTCCTTTAGGACAGCAAAAACAGCCTCCTTAATTCAGTGCCCAGAGGCACCCTACTCCACAAGTCAGCCTCCTGCCCAATGGGTTCGGCTTTACTTCCTCCTCAGGCCAGGAAGCTAAAGCTAGCTGCCTTGTGCTGTGGCTCTTGGTTCTGCAGCTGCAACTCTGCTGCTACTTGTCTGGGGTCACCGCTTTCTGTTCCTGGGACAGAAAGTTCAGAATGCAAGGACCTCAGAGTTCAAGGAGACACATGTCACTACTGGGTCTCCTTTCTTAATTACAGTGAGATCCCTTCTTCCTTTTTTAAATCATTTTATTGGGGGCTCATACAACTCTCATCACAATCTATACATACATCCACTGTATGCCAAGCACATTTGTACATTTGTTGCCATTATCATTCTCAAAACATTTTCTACTTAAGCCCTTGGTATTAACTCCTCAGATTTCCTCTCCCTCCTCACTCTCCAATCTCTCATGAACCCTTGATAATTTATAAATTATTATTATTTTGTCATATTGCACACTGTCCAATGTCTCCCTTCACCCACTTTCCTGTTGTCCATACCCCAGGAGCAAGTTATATGTAGATCCTTATAATTGGTTCCCCCTTTCTATTCCACCTTCCTTCCGCCCTCCCAATAACACCACTCCCACCACTGATCCTGAAGGGATCATCTGTCCTGGATTCTCCATGTTTTCGGTTCCTATCTATACCAAAGTGCATCCTCTGATCTAGCCGGATTTGTAAAATAGAATTGAGATGATGATAGTAGGGAGAAGGAAGCATTAAGAACTAAAGGAAAGGTGCATATTTTATCTTATCGTTGCTACATGTCGGACTGTTCCACAATTATACCTACCCCAAAATATTAAGCAAATATTAGTAGTAACCAGTTGCCAGCATCTGGTGGGAGGTCAGAAGCTCAAGAGAGATTCTCCCTAGTGACTCCAGGTATTGAGAGGCCTTTGCTTCTCTCACAAAAGATAAGGCTGACTCCCTGCTGTTAGGACAATGGGTCACTACCACCCCCACCCCTCAAAGCTTATCTAAATCAAGTCTCCAGCCATGGGCAACCAATTAGGTCACTGCCATCAGGAATCTTAGAACAGCCCATCTTGTCAAATGGGGGACTCCAATAAACTCCCCCTCCTATCACGTGTACACCCCTAGATATCATCCCCCTCATTACTGGGTAACCTATGGGATGACCCCTTCCTGTGATGTGTCTTTACCTGTAATTAAGGGTCTTGCAGGTCCCCAAAAGGTATATAAGGCTTGGTCAGAATAAAGGAGCTCTCTGGCCTTTGCCCTCACACTCCCCGAACCTCCTCTTCCCTCCCAACTCCTCTTCCTCTTTTTCCTGTTTTCTTTGCCCTTGTCCTCTCCTCCCCTCTCTAACCCTCTCTCCACACTGACCACCAAGAGGGGCTGAGGCGAGCATGCTACCATGAAATGTGTCTGACTCCATTATTTCTCTCTTTCTCATGCTCTCTCTGACTTTACTATAATAATTAATTAATTAATTATCATCAATTATCATCGTGCAATTGCGCCTACTGAACCCCCGACGTCAATGTCAGAGGTTGGCTTCCTGTGACAGCTACACTGTACTCTGACTGGCTTATCTCCTCCCTGCAACCCTTCTGTAAGGGGATGTCACTTTACCTGCTGTTGGGCTTTGGGCCCCTAATCCGTACTCCCCTTCATTTATAATAACATAATTTTTAGTTCTTGGATGCTTGGTACCTGATCCCTAAAACAGTTCATGGTCACACACCCTGATGTGCTTCTTCCATGTGGGCTTTGTTGTTTCTCAGCTAGATGGCCACTTGTTTACCTTCAAGTCTTTAAGAACCCAGACACTATATCTTTTGACAGCCAGGCACCATCAGCTTTCATCATCACATTTGCTTATGCATATATTTGTCTTCAGAGATCATATCAGGAAAGTGGACACGCAATAATATGACTTTTTGTTCTTTGATGCCTGATGACTGATACATTTGACACCTCATGGTCACACCAACTGGTGTGCTTCTTCCATGTCGGCTTTGTTGCTTCTGAGCTAGATGGCAGCTTGCTTACCTTCAAGTCTTTAAGACGCCAGATACTATATCTTTTGATAGGCAGGCACCATCAGCTTTGTTCATCACTTTTGCTTATGCACACATTTGTCTTCAGTGAACATGTTGGGAAGGTTATCAGGATATTTTATTGCCAGGATGGCAAAACTGACCAATCACTACATAAGCGTTCCAACATTTTACAGTAACAATTAACTCTATTAACAATTGACAACTGAATCCTATCAGCCTCTTCACCCAGATCATCAGGAAAGACAGAAAAACCGTCTGTAAGGTCCCACTCAGTCATTTGGTAAGAGTTACAAAGAAATATGGCTAGAGGAGCTAAATTAAGTAATTCAAAGAACCCTGAAAGTACATTGAGAAATTTGAATGTGTCTTTAATAATATTTTCTATATACTTCTCTGTTCTAAGGAGTCCCTCCATACCTTTCTCTTTTGCCTTAAAAATAAACTATAAAGAAATATGCTTTGAATTTTCTGATAGAAAGTGTGTTGACAAGAGAAATAAATTCATAAACATGCATATCTTTTGATATATGTTTTATTTAAAGTTTTATTTAAAGAGTAATTGTATATTGAGAAAACACCCCAGCCCAGTTCAGATCAAATTTGAGGTCCGAAATTAGCCCATATATCCATTACCAGTCTATAAATTCCTCCTCAGACTCACACAACACACGCAATGACACTGAATACAGGAATATCACAGACCAGTGGCTGAAAAGTGTTGTGGATCCAGTGGTGGTGGCAGCATCTCAGTGCTGGCATGGGTCTCCATACAGCTCCTTCTGTTCTGGGGCTCTGAGTGCATTAGGATAGCTCAATGTGGCTTGTCAACAGGAATGTCAAGCAGAGAGAGCATCCTGCCACCAGGGAGGAAGACAGGCGTTTCCAGACTCCTTAGGAGAAGGCCATGCTCACACAGAGGTCTCACCTGATTGACAGGCTAGACTCCACCCCTTCATTCAAGTTGACCAGAGATTATGTAACTGCTACAGAAGGACTGCTAAATCAGCTGAAAAATTAGTCCAGGTGGCTCAATGGTTAAAACTGCTAATCAAAATGTTAGTGGTTTGAACCCACAACCATTTTATGGGAGAAAGATGAGTCAGTCTGCTTCCACACAGATCTCAGCCTATTTTATTCAGGGTCCCCTCTACTCAGCCGTATAGGAACGCTAAGCATTAAAAATCAAGTCAGTGGCAGTGGATTTGGATCTGGAAACCAGTTGAGAGGGCTATGATGGGTTTGGCCTTCCTTATGATAAATCTGTGCTGGATTTCAGGACAACACACCTTAAGCTTAGCCAGCACCATCTGACAAGAGAGATTTGAGTCTTTCCATGATGGTGAATAGGTTTTGTTAGGTTTCTCGGGTAGGAAATAACTTGGTCCAGGGTTTCCCACAAGAAAGATTTCACACCGAAGTCTGGTTTGTGCTTCAAGTGTAAAGTGACCAGATTTTAAGCAGGACACCATTGATCTGGGGGTGGGGGTTCTTGATTAAAAATTTGGTCTATATGGAACAACAAAAATTTTCATAGAACGCAAAAATAGTATTGTAATATATTTATTTTAATTTTAAAATGCCGTGGGATGTTGTTAAATTGTTAAAAAGTGGGACGTCTGGTCACCTTATCCAAGTGGATTTTTATAAAGGACAGAATAAGTCTGGCTTTACAGTTAACTCAACACAGGCACCCTCACAGAAATGCACACCCACAGGTGGCAGCCTGAGGCCCGAGAGATCACGGCACAGCCAAGTAGAAGCAGCTAGAAAAAAATGGTGGTCTCCAGGTTCCAACTTGTTTTGCACGAAGGTCCATGAATGAATCAACTCAAAACAGTGAGCAACAACAAAAAATGTGAGCAAATGCACATCGTACTAGTGATTATCTTCAGAAACCACTTTCCCAGCATCACGTCTCGACTGGGTGAGATTCCTTCCAGGTACTCTTTTCTTTCTCCCATTTAGCTAACCGCACATGCCACTGTGTAGTCAGGTCTTGTCATCAACATCATTTTGGGGTTTTTGTTTGTTTGTTATGGGGGGGGCATCACTGCCCTCTGATGGTGGGAGTAGGAGGCCCAGCCTTTCTCCTGGAGAGCTGCTGCTGGATTTGAGCCTCCAACCCAGTGGGGGGCAGTCCCGCGCACAACCACTCCGCCACCGGGGCTCAGCCCATCAACATCATTTTTATTCTTTAACTGTTTAGTGTGTTCCCACCAATAAGGGGATCCACTACTGGACTAGATCCTTTGGACTCTAACATCAGACATAATTAATACAGAATTAATAATCTCTCCTGTTTCATCATTTCTTGCTCAGATTCTTGCACACGATTCTCAGGTGATCTTTTGCCTCTGGTCTTAACCCCTCCAGGCACTGAACAGACTGTTGCTGCCTAAAACAACACTTACATCATGTCAATCTCTTCTCAAAATCTGCAATGAAACCCAAAGACCAAACCCACTGCTATCAAGCTGACTCCAACTCACACTGAGATGGCTATGGTCTCCAAGATCTATATAACAACACGCACAGTCTCTAAGACTGTCAATCCGTATGAGCGCACACAGTCTCATTTTTCTCCTGAGAAACAGGGGGTAGATCTGAATCATGAACCTCGTTGCAGTTGGCAGTACAACATCTAACTCTCAACACCACCTGACCTCCTTAAAATTTGCAATAGTTCCCTATGACTCAATGCATTAAACCACAAACATTGCCTAATTTTCAAAATCTCTTATACCTGGCCTCACTCTATGGCTTCAGTTCGCCATAGGCAGCTTCTTTTTCTTGCTCTTGATCAGTGTGAGAAACGACTTACGTAGCAGTTTCTAACTTCCCACTTATTTACCAAAAAGAATACGGTTATGGATACTTCATATTTGAAAAGTGCTTTGTAATTACACTTCCAATATTCATGATACATGTAGATGCAATCCCAAAAATTATTATTAGTATTTCCAATGACACATCCAAAATTCAAAATGTACATTCAAGTTCCAGAATACCAGAATACCATTTTTATGTACTGATTATGTAGTAGATGATTTGTTTTGTACTGAATCATCCAAGAAGTTTCTATGAAGATAAAAAGTCTAACTACCAATTTATTTATTTATGAAGAGACTATTTACTTTATTGTAAAGATTTGCAGCCTCAGAAAAATTGGGCTGAGCCCCAGTGGCATAGTGGCTGTGTGCAGGACTGCGGCCCACTGGGTTGGCAGTTCAAATCCAGCAGCAGCTCTCCAGGAGCAAGGCTGGGCCTCCCACTCCTACCAGAGACAATGATGCTCAAAAACAAAAACAAAAAGTAACAAACAAAAAAGATTAGAGTCTGAGACATGGTTGGAGGAGTTCCAGCCTGCCCTAAAGAGTCACAAAGGGTCAGAATTAACTCAATGGCACAAAGTTATGCCATTATAAGGGGTTCAAATGCTCTCTGAGTGAATAGGAACTCAAGTTCGCTTTGCGATATTCTTGAGCACCATGTCTAGTATATGATAGGCAATCACTAACTAATCATTAATGGATCTTTACTCTTCCCTTTACAAAAGGCTTTATTTTTTTATCTATTCAAATACTTGTGAAATATTTCAAATACTTTTTATGGTGAAAATTTTCCAAAAAAAAAAGTAGAACTATATAAGTCAACTTTAATGCACCCATCCCCCAGTCTCACAAAAGGTTTTAACTTTTTTTTTTTTGGGGGGGGGGGGCACATCACTGCCCTCTGGTGGTCGTGGGAGCTACCCAGCGCTTTCCTGAGAGCTGCCGTAGTCCCACACTCAACCACTTACGCCACCGGGGCTCAGACCAGGTTTTACCTTTTCATATTGTTCAATCCTCAACAAAATCCAGAAGTTTGGTAAAACAGCCATAGACAGGTATGCAGCAGAGTGACATGACCACAAGAGCAAGTAGCCATCCCCACTAAGTTCATCCGTCAGTCACACATAGTGGCTCAAAGCACAGGCTCTGGCATCAGGCAGTAGGTATTTAAGACTCCGCTTTACCAGCTGTTATGCAGCTGCAGCATGAAAAAGAAATTATGTCGATCTTACTTACAGTATTTCATTTACCCAGAGGAGTGCCTGCTCCAGACCAGGAGTTAAAAACTCTTTGCCTTGCTTATAGTCAAAGAGGTTCTTATTGCTCAGACTTGTCAATCTTCTTGGTGTTTATACCCTCAAGAAAACACTTGATAGTCAGAGAACGAAATATAGTTCACCTATAGAGGAAACCTCAAGCCTGCTCAATCCCAACCCATCACTTATTTCAGATATGTATAAACAAGATGTCATGTACACAATACTAAACGTCCCTTTTGCAGTATCAAGCAGCAGCTTGGCAGCTTTTATTTAAATATACCATAATGCTTTATACTGTAGAATATAAAAGATATCACACATAACAACATAAAATTTGAATATATCAGAAATACTGTCGATCGATCTGATTTGGGCCAAGTGAATTCTTTTGGCAAATGAAATATGAGGGGAAGTGGCAAGCCACTTGTAAACAAATCTTTGAGGAACTAGCGAGGAGTTCTGCCATCGTTCTTTCCCTTTGTCCCAAGAAGGGCAACGTCCCAAACAGGAGCTGCTCCTTCAGGTGCCTAAACTTAGGACAGCATGCAGAAAAGCAGAGCTGATGCAAAGCTGAAATGTCAGGTAGGCATAAAAATGTTTATAATTTAAAATTCTTTAAAATTGTGCGTAACTCTAAAACTACAAGGATTTAAGATGTGGTGGTTATCCCAGCATAAATCAACAAAATCTGACTTTCACAAGACACAAACCACTTTATTTATCAAGATTTTAATTCTTCCTGCCCCGACGTAGGATTGTTCCATTGATCAAACAAGGTACTCTGATGTGTCACTCCTCTAAGATCTGCTTTTTCCTTTTCATTACTTGTTTCCTGAGGTTGAGTTTAACTAAACTGAGCATAGCAAAAATTAACCAAGGGAACGTGTTAGTCCACATTATGCAATCTAGGGGCAGCAGGTAGATGTGTGCAGTGAAAACTGCTAAAATGGTGATGGTGGATCAAGAGTAGCGTAATCCACTGGAGGCCTAAAAAGTTCAGAGAGTGGTACAGATTGGAAAGCACGACCCTTCTTCCCTACCCTACTATCACAAAGTAGTTGCACAAAAAGTAAATTCTTCCTTGAACACTACTCTAAAACTGGCTCTTCAGCCGAATATTTCTCTGTCCCAGATCTAAACCATCTACCTTTTGGACTTTCAGCAGCACTTGTGAAAATACTGTCTCGACAATTAAAAGGCAGCAACAGGATAATGGACAAACCACTCCTGTTTATTTTATCTTGTTTCTTGCTTGATTCACATTCTCCTCATGAGAAGTTTACCAAGTTTAAAGGCAAAAGGATAAAGAAAACAGATTGAAAGAGCACGTAGTGCTGCAAAAACATGTGAGCATGCTAAGTTTGTATCCCAGCATCAAACAGATAAATAAAATTAAAAATGCATTAACCAACATCACAGATACACCAAACCCGACTCAAAAATAAATAAATAAAAATTCTTTTTAAAAAGGACTGTGCCAACAATAAAGAGAACAAGGGTCAAAAGGAAGGAATGAGTCAGCCAGGGCACAGTATAACCCCTACGAAACACAACATTCCTACAGTTCTTTAATGCTCCCTAGCCTCCATCATGGCCCAGTTCTACCTTACGAATCTGGCTAGACTGGAGCATGTACACTGGCACAGATAAGAGATCTTGATGCAAGGAATCCAGGACAGATAGACCTCTCAGGATCAGTAATGGGAGTAGCAATACCATAAGGGTCTGGAGAAAGGTAGGGGAAAAAGGAAGAGAAAGGGGGAACCAATCACATTGATCAATGTATAACACACATACACACACATCCCAGGGAGGTGAAAAACAGAAAAGTGGGTGAAAGGAGACAATATGAAAAAGCAATAATGCATCACTTATCAAGCATTCACGTAGGTGGGAGGGTGGAGGAAGAAGTGAAAAAATAGAAGCTGAAACCAAGGGTTCAAGTAGAAAGAAAATGTTTTGAAAATGATTATGGAAACATATGAATAAATGTGATTTATACAATTGATATTATAAAAGTTATAAGGGCCTCAATAATTTTTTTTTAAATCACCTTCCTTGCACAGTACAATATACTAACTAGCACCTTTAGGAGACACAAAAAAACAAGGTCTTTACACTTATGGAAATTATAGAGACGATATAATAAAAAGTAGTAAGATAAAAATGTTAGGAAATAGGCTGAGCCCCGGTGGCGTAAGTGATTGAGTGCGGAACTGCAGCCCGCGGGCTTGGCGATTCAAATCCAGCGGCAGCTCTCAGGAGCAGCACTGGGTAGTGCCCACAACCACCAGAGGCAGTGGTGCCCACAAAAAAAAAAAAAGTTAGGAAATAGTAATTTTTTTAAAGAGAAGAATGTTAGCAGGATGTCGCTTCACAGGCTCTTATATGAAATAACTGTGAGAAAATCTATCAAAGAGCACTTGAAATGCATCCCCTGCTCAAATAGCAGAATGCCCAAAACTGGGTCCTTGAACCCAGTCAACTTGTGTAACAGTTCACAAAAATAATGTTCTACATCCTGAAGATAGTAACTGGAGTCATAAAATCCTACAAGTGGCCATTTAGAGTGCAACTATTGGTCTTTCCAGTCAAGAGGAAAGAAGGGTGAAAAAACTCAAACTCATGGAAACAATTGGCCCAACAGACTAATGGACCATCAGACTCCACAACGCTGAGAGCAGATGAAGCAGATGATGTCCAGTTACTACTACCAACTGCTCTGAAAAGGCAAGCATGAGAAGGTCCTGAAGAGAGTGGGGGAAAAGGTTCAAACAGAATCCTCAGCCATAACAGACCAGGCTTACTGCTTACAACATGGAGGCAGGTCAGACTCTCAAGACTCTGACCTTGGGGCACCGTCAAGGATGGAGCTAAACTACCATTTAAGATCAAAACGGCATAATCATCAACCATTTAAGATCACACCAGCAGCATGAGCCAGGGACAGTGTTCAGAGAAGGAAGAAGGATAAATGGAAACAAGAAACACAAGAAGAAAACAAGATAAGTAATTGATGGGATTGCAATGGATGAATGGGAGGAAATGTGTGTAAGTCATGATCCATTTTATAAACCATCATAAAAAATCAAGTTTTTTTGTTTTTGTTTTTGGGACATCACTGCCCTCTGAAGTTTTTTTAATAAATAATTATTTCCTTGTTGTAAGAAGCAGATTAAGTTAACACAGTAGACTATATTAGCAGGTGGGCAGGGACATGATCTTAAAATGGTCCAAAGTCTCTGGCCCTCCCACAAAGAAAAACAATACATCCGTATCAAAGGAGAAAAGTATATTAAATCCCCTTCTTAGATCTTCGCTGTTTAGAAAACCTGGTTGCTAGTTTATTCTTTTACTGCACCTCCTCCAAAAGTTAATTTGGGAGAAATGTATTCATCCATAGTCCCAAGAAAAAGCTGACCTTAGCAGGTTACTGTGGAGCAAGAATCTTGTCAATCACAGAAGGGCACTAAAAAGTGCTAAGTTATAACATTCATCCCACCCACTCACTTTGCACTAAGCACTCATCAAACTCTCCCTTCAATTAAAAAATAAAAAGATTCCCAACTGGAAAATATTAACAAAGGTGATAAGAAACTCGTATTTTGGATTTCCAGGCTATAAATTTCCAATTCTTAAAAATCAGTTATTCCTTACTCTTACAATATATTTATATTTATAAGGATTCTTTCATCTTGCAAGTATTGATGAATTTTCTTCTCCAAAATTAGTTGATAGTTTTCTAAGTTCAAAAATTACTATTTTTAATTATTAAAATATCATATTATTGGGAGCTCTTACAACTTTAATTATAATCCATATATCAATTGTACCTATATTTGTACATGCCATAAACACTCAAGTATAAGCCAACCCGAATATCCACTGAGGCACCTAACTTTACCACAAAAACTGCATTAAAAATGTGCTGAAGAAACTCATCTTATACTTGAGTATATATTGTATGTTTCCATCATTCTTTTCTAGACATTTACTTTCTATTGAGCCATTGGTATCAGCTCCTCTTTTTACACTCCTTCCCCAAGAATTACCTTGAATGAATGCTATACAATGAATGCTTAATCAATTTTATCAGCTCTGTTGATGTGAAAATTTATAAAACTAGTTCACTTAAAATTAGAATCAGAAATTAAAATGCCAACCTCAAGAGGGAAGGAAAAGTTGCTGAAAGTATATAACTATTAATAAATTTTGATCTTGACAAATTATTTGATGAAAAGATGATAGCTTATAAAAAACTATCATAAAAAGCTACTTTAGTAACCACCTATTGATTTCAAAGAAAAGCACATCAACTTACCAACCACAGATGCACCTCTTTCAGCAAAAGCCAAGGCATAGGCTCGACCCAGTCCTGATAAAAAATAAATAAGTATCAGAATGCTAAACAAGTATCAGCATAATATGCTTGCTCCATTCCACTCAATCTTCATTTACAAGTAATTGCTGAGTGCCTAACTATATTATCATCACTATTATGTAGTTATATATACATAATTATAATTATGAGTTAATATCATACATATTAGTGTTTTCATTGAATCTCTCAGTCTTTTTCATCGTCTTCTATGTTCAGAAATTGGAAAGTTAAAAACTACATTTAAAAAAAAAAAAACTACATTTCCCAGGATGCCTACCTATGATGCCGAACATATATTAGATTCAACCACTACATGTGTTCACGTGAAAATTTGGAAGGTAGAAGTGAGACAGAGACTACCTACCTACCTCACTTCTAACTGAAGCTACAGGTGAAGAAACTGATTTTCTTGGTGCATCCTCGGTGTTCAGCAAAAGTGACTACAAATGGCACTGATCTGGCTCAATAACCCTTTAATGGCAGTTTCTGTTCTCCAGGCCCATTAGGCTCTCTAGTACTCCTCCAGGAAAAAGTTCAGATGATGGTTCTAATAGACGAGTTGCTTATTACAGGTACCATTCCGACAGCACCTGTCCAAAACCCAGTTGCCCAAGTCCAATACTTAAAATATGCAATTTCTGTATCCTGCACTGTCAACTGAACAATTATCAATTTTTAAAAAATAATAATTCTGACTCAAAGGAATTAGGTAAATATATTTTTTCCACAGATAGGTAGAGCTTTCCCTCTTTGGATATAACAAAATCACACTACATAAAAATATATGAGAATGACAATATGTAGTTCTCTCTGGGATTGTGTGGTTAAATCCTAGAGGTGAAAGGGTACTTTTTTTTTAGTCATTTTATTGAGGACTCTTATAGCTCTTATCACCATACATACATACCTGTGTCAAACACATTTGTACATACATTGCCATCATCATTCTCAAAACATTTTCTCTCTACTTGAGCCCTTGGTATCAGCTTTTTCCCCCTTTCCTCCGCCATTCTCCCTCCCTCATGAACACATGATAATTTATATTTTTCATTTCTTACACCAATTGCGGTCTCCCTTCACCATTTTTCTGTTGTTCATCACCTTGGGGGGAGGGGGCTTATATGTTGATCATGGTGATCAGTTCCCCTTATTTCCCCTCATCTTCCCCCTTACCCTCCTGCTATTGCTACTCTATTAATTCTGAGGGGGTTAACTGTCCTGGATTCCGTTTCCAGCTCTTATCTGTATCTGTGGACAGGCTCTGGTCCAGTCGGATTTGTAAGGTAGAATTGGGGTCATGATAGTTTGAGGAGACAGAAGCATTAAAGAACTAGAAGGAAGCTCTATGAGGAGCTGTGCAATTATCTACAGATGAGCTTTGGGTCTCTACTCTGCCCTCCCCTTCATTCACATCAATATGATTTTTTGTTCTGGGTCTTTGATGCCTGATACCTAATCCCATGAACACCTCATGATCACACAGGCTGGTGTGCTTCTTCCATGTACGCTTCGTTGCTTCTCACTAATTGGCTGCTTATTTATCTTCAAGACTTTATGAACCAGACACCATATAACTGGGCATCATCAGTTTTCACCTATTTTGTCTTCAGTGATCAGGTCAGGGAAGGTGAGCATCACAGAATGCTAGTAGGTTATTAGAACAAAATGTTTGTACATTGAGGGAGTACTTGAGTAGAGGCTGAATATCTGTCCACTACCTTAATACATAACATATAAAATATATGTACATAGATATATTTCTCTACCATTATATATAAATATATTTACATATGTGCATGCCTGTATTTAGACCTCTATAAATGTCCTCTGCCTTCTAGTTCTTTCCTCTATTTCTCAATGCTACTTTTCTTTTTTTTTTTAAATTTTATTGGGGGCTCTTACAGCTACTACAACACTCAATGCTACTTTTCAATGTGTTACATTTTGTATTGCTGAAATTTCCTTAACATGTGCACATTTGTGAAAATTTTGAAATAAGTGTTCAAATAATAAACTGAAGGTAATAAATCATAAGATTCTTCTAACAAAAACAAAAAAATTCTAAACTGAAACATATCACATATCACCAAATAATTATATATGTGTGTGTATATATATATATATATATATATATATATAAAATAGATAGAACTCAGCCAGCCCAAAGAAGAACTAAGTTCTCTTATTTTATCATATCAGGCAGGAATTTAATCCCCAAACAGGTCTTACAAGAAACATTTTGAGAAATCATATATTGCCAGAATGCAAAGCACTGTCAACACAAGAGGGAACAATCAGATCAAAGAAGTGGGGCAGGCTTTACCAAGTAAACAAACTAATCAGAGAACTTTCTCAATTTGAAACAAAGTTATCCACTTTTCTTAAAAGTAGTTAAGTCACCTATCTTTTATTATAATTCTCACCCAAATTATGTAAAAGGTAGGCTCATGAATTTAACTTTTTATACCTTCTGACTGTGAGGCAGAGGTGGGCCCTGTGATGTCTAGTCACTCTCAACCCTCAAGGACCTCCTAGATTAAGGGCAGCAGCAGCCCTTAAAAAGGCACATAAAGTATTTAAATAACATTTCAATAATAGGCAGTGTCTTCACTTTCTCTCTTTAGCACCTCTAGCCTGTTAAGAATTTTGTAAGGATCTAAGCTTTTTCAAATAGTATTGAAACTTGTCTGCATTCAATAGCCTCTTAGAGTTGGAATAAAAGGTCCTTGAAGATTGAGATTAAACATGTCAGCATTCCCCACAATGCCCTACAGAGCTTGACAGTCAAATCACACACACACACACACACACACACACACACACACACAAATTCATTAACTTCCATTCTGTCAACATCCTCTACATTTCTCCATATCAGCCATTATTACTCCCCTTTCAAAGGTTAGTAGAGCAACCCTCATTGACAAAAACTCATTGCCAATGATTCCATTCTGACCCACAGCGACCTCAGAGGACAGGACAGGTAGCACTGCCCCTGTGGATTTATTGGGGGGGAGGGGGTGGGGGGGTGGGTAATGCCACCAGGGCTCCTGCATAGAGCAACCCATGGGTGGGAAGCAAGCAAAGACTCCCACTGCTGAGTTTGGTATGGGTATGAATGTTTCAATGTCTCATTCTAATTGGCTTTTTTAAGCAGGGTTATTTCACCTAACAAAACGCTACTTTGCTTCTCCTGCACTGTCCTTAGGTCTGACACCTTTCCCACCGCCTGGTCCACTGCATACAAGTTCCCTTGCTCTAGTCCCCCACTCCCCACCCCCACATCACTCTCATTTTATTCCTCCTGACCCCTCAGGGATTTGCGTTTGGAAGCTTTAAGGAGGAACTCCAGTGGACTTTGGAGACAGTGTTTGGGCACTACCCATAAAAATTGCAACCAGGCGTCTTATCAGATGGCCTCTTTGGGGTGGAAGGGGGTAAGGGGGAGCCTTAAGTTTTTCCCTGGCAGAAAAGAAACTGGATGACCGGTGTTTAGAAAGCAAGAGGCTGACGTTTCTCCCCCTGCAGGGAAAAAGTCCAAGACCAAAGCGGCTGCTGGACCCTTTAAAAAAAAAAAAGTGATAAAGACCTATGAAAGTCAAATGACACCAAAAGGCTCGATCAATGTGCAGGACGGAGAGTACCTGAACTTTTACCCAGTTAGGCAACTGCGGCCTAGGCCCCGCGACCAGCTCGTCCCGCCCGACGCCTCTCTTCCCACGCAGCACCAGGCGCAGGAAGAGCCCCCAGCGAGCCGGTGGGCCGTGCGGGGGGCTGCACCTGACTCGGCGGCCCCGTGTTTGGGACTCCTCACCCCACACGAGCTGACCCCCCGTCCTCCGCGGATCAGACCCCTCGAGACAGCCGTACCCCCCTCGCCTTCCTTTCACCGCCCCGCCAGACCCCTCCGTTAGTTCACGGCCACGAAAAGCCACCACTGCAAGCACCCGACCAAGAACGCAGCGGCGGCCGCGCACGCATCCCCGGGCCCCCACAGCGGGGGAGTGGCTGCTGAAGAACCAGGTTCACGTCCGCCCCCCAAGCTTGCCGTGCTCACCTCCCCCCGCTCCGGTGACCAGCACCACCCGCCCGTCGAACCTCAGCGGCGAGGCCATGATCCTGCTTGGAGCGACACACACACACACACACACAAACACAAGGGAAGTCTCTGGAGCTCAAAGAGCGAGTCCTGGGGAAGAAGGGGCGTAGCAAGGGCGGGGTGAAAGCAAGCCACCAGTTTCTGAGCCGGGGACGGGAGCCGTAGTGGACCAAGTACGCCCGCGCGAGGGTCCCTTGGAATCCTGGGAAATGTAGTCCAACACTGTCTCCGCCTAGCAAGAACTTCCCGAGAAGTCTTAGTCCTAAACGCTCTCTGCACATCTAGGTGTGCTAGGATCTGCCCGAACCTGATGGGTAAAATGACGGAGCATCCTGCATTCACACGGCATTCCGTCAGTTTTTGAGAGATGTGGTGTAGAGTGAAATAGGACAAGAAAGAACTAGGACAGGACCACTATCATTCAGTTTTTAGATATCAGACAGAAAAGGAAAATCATCATTATTATTAATAAAGGCTCATCACAAGAAGGTCCCTTGTATTTGCTGCATAAAGACTGTGAAAGAAGACCATCTTTCAACCTGAACCTGAGGACCTGCCATGACTTAAGTTATTGACACAGTTTGATTTGAATATAAATGTTCTTTGACTTTGATCTGTATGTCTTCAAGTAAACAAGACTATCATAAAAAAGTGTTTTGTTCTCAGAAATATTACTTCTAAATGATGTGTGACAAAGTTATAATTTATAATTAAACAAATGATAGGGATGTTACAAGAAGGAAATGACAAGAATGTTTCCCTTCCCATTCCCCACCCAAGGGAAAAAGAAAAGATGTTTCTGAATGTAATTTATTAATGCAAAGTCTGTGAAAGAAAATAGATAAGCTGGTGTGGTAATTTTACATAATCTGGTGTCGATTTGGGAAAATTACAAGTGAAGTGGTGCAATCCGGTCTTCTAGTCAAAACAAAACAATCAAGCCTCTGTGTGTGTATGGCCTTCTCCTGAGAATTCTGGGAACTCCTGGATTTTCTTCCTTGGAGGCTGGAAACACTTCTCTGCTCTCTTCTCACTCACAGAGAGATGCTCGACTGACAAAGCTCCCTTCCTGCAAGGCATCCCTGAGGAGAAGCCACATGGGCCTATGGTGACGCAGCCCTGGGAACTGAAGAAGCCACACAGAGGGCCCTGCCAGCACTGAGATCCTTACAACACCACTGGATCCAAAGACTTTCTACCCACTTGTCTCTGGTTGCCCTGCATTTGGCGTCACTGCATGTGTTTCATGAGTCTGAAGAGGACTTTATAGATTGCTGTGTCAGTCTAGGTAGACTAGAGAAACAAATTCATAGACACACATATGGATATAAGCATAAGGTTTATATACAAAAGGAATGGAACATTGAGAAAGCATCCCAACCCAGTCCACTTCAAAGTCATAAGTCTAATAATACCCATATGCCTGATACCAATCTATAAAGTCTCCTTCCGACTCATGAAGTCACAGGTCAGTGGGTGCAGAGTTCCAATGCCGGCAGGGGTCTCCCCATGGCTCCTTGCTTCCAGGGCTCAGGGTTTATCAATAACATACAGTGGTGGTAGAAGCAACTCAGTGCTGGCAGGGATCTCCACGTGGCCTCTCAGCTTCAAAGGTCTGGTTCCATTAGGGTAAAGCCATGTGGCTTCTCCTCTGGCTCCTCCTGCTCCTTGGACACTGCCATCTTGTCTTGTCCATGGTTCGTTGTCTGTGAGACTAACTCCCAACAACTGGAGACATGGCTTCTCATCTCCACGAGGGAAATATCGTGAGATTTCCTAGAACTCTCAGGAGAAAGCCATGCCCACACAGAGGCCTCATTGGCTACTCAATGGCTATCTCCAGATTAACCCCTACATCTCAATCATGAAATTAACATAAGCACATGACCGTCACAATTTATATCAGACATATGGGCTAATATTGGACTTGTAGACTTAGACTGGACTAGATTGGGATACTTTCTTAATATACAATTACACTTTATGTAAAACTTTCTCTGTACACATGAGTTTCTATGAATTTGTTTTTCTAATCTATCCGAACGAACACAGCTGGCAATATGAGCAGTGTACATATCACTCATATAGCCCTCAACATTCCTGATTCATGTATAGCCCTTCAGTCCTATATAAAAACATCTCTCTCCTTTTTGAATTTGGGAGCCCTTAGTACTTTCCCAAATATTCAAACCAGCTTCAGCTGTTTCGATTCCATATTAAACTATAGTTTCTTTCCTTACAAGAATTCTTGCTATTTTTCATCTTTATCTTATATAGTGTCAGGAGTGGGATTTTGAAGGTGCATAACATTTCATAACCCTAGGGCATCAAGGACAAGGACCCAGTCTACACTTCCACAATTTTGTAGAGCTATTGTAAGTTAAATAGTCTGGGAAATTGAGCCTTCACTTTATTATAACAAAATAGGTTTTTTTAATTGTTGGATTGTTTTTTACTCCCAAGAATTTGGTTTTTTTCTCTTTCATTGAAATTTAAAGCTAAAAAAAAAAGAAATTTACAGCTGGTTCTGGTTCCATGTGATCACTGCTACTGCTGAGGTATTTCAAAGTCTCTTACTAATCATTGTTTGGCTTTGAAGAACCATAGCATTAGTGGAAAAAGTTAATTCATTCAGATGATATTTTATACCTGTGTCAACCTTAAAAACATTCTTAAAATGAAAATATTTTAAAATAACATAAGATAAATCGATGAACAAAATGTTTTTAGAAGAAAAGATAGCCTTTGTGGTGACATGGTGGTTACAAGTTGGGCTGCTAAGCACAAGAAAAGATAATAAGTAATCTTATCCTAAAGTAAACATACGAGTGGTTGCAAAATAAAAAGAGGGAAAGAAATCATAGGGCAAAAATGAGAAAGAGAAAAGAATTAAGAGAGAGACCTGCACAGAGAGTCCTGGAGAAAAATATGCTACCCATCCAGACCACAGTGTAGAAGTCCACAAAGTAACCCTGAGTCACTCATCACCAGGGGTAAGCAGATGGATCCAGGGCTCCCAGGTAATCCTAGCCTTGACCCAAAAGGAGTTCTTAGAACATGGCTCTACTTAATATTTGCCTTCATGCTGGGATCGTTGAAGATCAGGGTGCTAGAGCAAAGAGTGGGGAAGAGAGCAGATGGTGCCCGAGTATCCATTAGAATTGTGCCTGGCATCTTCAAGGTCTGTATTTACACAAGCAGCAATCCAAGGGAGATATCCACTAAGTCCGCACTGAAGAAGCTCACCAGCCTATGTGATCCAAAGAGGATGACAACAAAATCTAAATATGAGAAAGGGAAAAGTATCAGAGCTTAAATTATGAACACGCAACTTGTAGAAACCTGTGGAGAAAGGTGGAAACCCAAAATCCATCTGAAAAGTGTTGAGTCACATTAAAGTTCTGGCAGATCCCCTCTCTAACCCCTGGCAAGAAACTCAAACAACTTTGCTATCAGACAAATTGTTATAAACTTGATTATGGTGGATCAAAGCGTGATATAATATGACACTTGGCCATTGGCCGTTTTCTTGATCCAACCTGGATTTATTCTATGCACAAATATTTCTCACTTGTTCCATGGCAGAAATTTCTTCTCTAGATTTTAAATATAGATGGCAGTCTTTTCTGTATTACTCTTTCTTTCTATTTTATTGTTATTATTATTATTTTCTTTCTGTTTCTTTTTTTTAATAGTTTCAGTTAGGTTTACTTCAAGAAGCACAGAAGCAATAGATGCATAGGAGCAATGAGAGATGCAATGTTTTATCAGGAATGGGTGGTAGGAGGGGGGAGAATTGGGGAGCTGTCAGTGAATACAGGAGCAGGAAGGGAGCATTAGAACAGAATGAATAATATGTAAACAAACTATTTGCGTATATTATATGAAGAGAACTACTTTTTTAAAAAAAGAAAATAAAGAAACCAAATTTAATGTATGGTTACCACAGGTGAAGAAGGGAGAATTTTTGCTTAGGGGGCATTGAAGTTATTTTGATGGTGACTGAATAATTTGAAGAAGGAAATCAAAAATGGTTGTATAATACGGAGAACATAATCAATGACACTGAACTACACATATAAATGTTGTTGAACTTGAGAATATTGTATTGTATATCTTTGCCAAAATATGTGTATATTTTTTGCCAAAATTGAGAAAGATACATGGATAATAATGAGTACAAAGGAGAAGAAAATGTTCTAAAATTGATCGTGGCACAGATTGTACAATTCTTCTTGATATGATTGAAGTATTGCATTATATGATATGTCAATAAAGCTGTTTTAAAAAGAAGGTGAATATAGAAAAGAGTAGAAGTTCTGAATAAGGCATATATTGTCAGAGGAAAATCAAATATAAAATTAAGATGAAAACATGAAAAAATTTTTATAAAAATAGAAAGTATGAGCCCCCAATAAAATGATTTTTAAGAAAAAAAGAAAAAATAGAAAGTAGTTTCGTTTTAGAATTTCTGGTTATATAATGGAACACTTTTGACCTAGTTTCCATCTAGTCCTTGGTGACCCAGGCCATGCACTGTAGACTGGGAAGAGTTTTAACTTTGTCTTTCACATCCTTCCTAGACCACCCCAGATGCATTTGATGTGGGAACCCCACTAAGCAAACTGAGCTTTACTTCAAACTCACCTGTAACATATTTAAGGAAACTACATACCCCCTTGGACTTATCTGAAATGCCCTCATGTGAGAAAAAGCAGATGATTGCTGGCCTAAGGGTATGGAACTGGTGGTCTTGAGTTTTGGTTTTGATCCCTTGTTTTGAGGGTATTCATGAATGGTACCCTCGAAGCTAGTGTGGTAATGGCCTCCTTATTTTCTGATGACATTTATCAGTCTAGCTGGCATGGTTCTGCCTCAGTGAATGAGTCTTATTGAAAGGTTTGCCACATCACCAGTCCTCTTTGTTCATATAAATGGTGTTGTCACCATTTATTAATCTGTTTATTAATCTGTACAAGCCAAAAAGTTCATGTATAGCAATCTGAAGCCAGTCTATATTTACATAATTTTCTTATCTCAACAGTGTTTTAAATTATATACCATTGGCTAAATTAATGACACTATCAATAGAGCCCTATACCCCAGGAGGATGCTTTATAATATTCTTTATCATAAAATAATGATGATGTCTCCTAATTGAACCAAGGAGCCTTGGTGGTGTGATTGTCATGCATTGGCCTGCAATTCTTATGGTCGGCAGTTCAAACCTACCAGCAGGTCCACAGGAGAAAGACAGGGATTTCTAGAGCTGCAGTCTCAGAAAGGTACAGGAGGTGGGGGGTGTCACTGTGAGTCAGCATTGATTCGATGGCAGTGAGTGAAAAATTGAACCAGAGGCATATTTAAATCGTAGTTATAATACTGTTTGAGGGCATACACTTAATTTTAGCCCCAATCTAAGAACAATTTATTCTTTTGATATGGCCTTATTCAATATTCATCCTCATGAAAAGATCACTAAAGATATGCATACTTCATAGAAAAGTATGGTGAAGAAACTAGATGGTGCCTGGCTATCAGAACGAATCGCATCTGTAGTCTTAAAGGCTTATCCTAACATAAGCAACCAACTAAACAAGGCATACACCAAGTCCAGAGGCAGAATCCAGACACCTGTGTGAGTTGACTATTATAAATAATAAAATCTATAAAGAAGGGAATGGTATCGGAGTTAAGTTGTGAACACCCAGTTGTCAGAAGGCTAAGAATGACAGTGGAAACTCCAAATCCATTTGCTGAGTCCACGTATGGATTAAGCTTCCAATGAATGCTCTCAGACATAATCAAGAAATGTGAATAGCCTCACTTTTAGGTAGCATTGTAAAGTTGATTAAGGCACATATAATTAGATCTCCCTTTTGACCCATTTAAAGTTGTGTCTGTTTTTAATATTTTCCAGTTCCTTGATTGAGGCCTTTTCTGTTTTATCTTATCATGTTGTTAGCATGTTTCCTTGCTGGTTTGTGTATTTACCTCCTGTCTGTCTTTTATATGATTTTCTGTATAGAGACAGTAATTGGATTAATAATTACCTAGGGGCAAGGCAGGGGTAGGGGGAGAGGGAGAGAGGAATTAAAACAAATGCATACCAGAAGAAAATATTCCAAAGTTGATTGTAGTGATGATGATTTCACAACTTTTCTTTGATATAATGAATTATTAAATTATATTACATGTGAGATATATGACAATAAAACTATTTTTTCCATTTTAAGATCATTTTATTGAGGATTCTAACAGCTTTTATCACAATCCATACATCAATCGTATCAGGCACATTTGGACATACGTTGCCATCATTATTTTCTAGACATTTACTTTCTATTTGAGCCCTTGGTATCAGCTCCTCTTTTTACCTTCCCTTTCCCCCTCCCACAGTCGCGACCCCTTGATAAATTATAAATTATTATTAATTTCGTATCTTATATTGACAGTTGTCTCCCTTCCTCTATGATTTGCCCCCTCCCCACCTTTCCCATTTCTGTTCTAGAGGGTTTTATCTACCTGCATCCCATGTGTCCTGAACTCTTATCTGTACCTATGTACATGTTCCAGCCTAGACCACAGTGAAAGGGAGGATTGGAGTCATGATAGTGGGTCTGGGGAAGCTTCAAGGAACCAGAGGAATATTGTATGTTTCATAGGTGCTATATTTCACCCTGGTTGATTCATCCCTTCCTTGAAACCCTTTGCTAAGGGAATGTCACATTGTCTATAGACAGATTTGGGGTCTTTTCTCTGACCCGCTTGTTCTCAGCAATATGTTTTGTTTGTTTGTTTGTTTGTTTTGTGGTTCTGATACCTGTTACCTGATCCTTTTGACATCTCATGATCACACAGGCTGCTGCTTCTTCCATGTGGGCTTGTTGTTTCTCTGCTAGATTGCCACTTATTTAACTTCAAGCCTTTAAGACCCTAGACTACATCTTTTGATAACAGGACACCAATTGATTTCTTGACCACATTTGCTTATGCATCCATTTTCTCTTCTGCAATTGTGCCAGAAGAGTGGACATCACAGAATGCCAGGTTGTTAGAACAAAGCGTTCTTGCTTTGAGGGTGGGTATGAGCAGAAGCTCAAAGTCCATCCAATACTTCAGTCCATTGTCATACAAATATATGTACATAGGCCAATGCCTCCATTTTTATGAATTAATGTATTTACATATTGTGATAGGTAGGTTTGTTGTGCCAACATGGTCATGTGAGATTAATTGAAGGGCAGAGATATAAATGACTCAGTGAGCCTTGCCTTTGTCTCTCTTGCTCTTGGATCTTTGGGCCAGTGTGCAGGAAGCTGTCTTGCTTGCCATGTGCCTCCTTTGCAAGCAACACTACCCGTGGGACACCTAGTCAATGGACTGTGTCACTGTAAGTGAGGTTCCTTCAAGCCCTGCTTCGCCACACTATAGGAATAGACATCTCTTGAGCTGGGGTCTATCGAACCCTGTCATCTGGCTGACTGTTGGTGACCTACCTTACTGTTTGCTGCCTGTGACTGGATATTCAGAATTGTTCTACAGAGGACTACCTGGCAGCCCACAAGACTCAAAGGACTACCAGTGTATTAGCTGTCTCATGCAAGTGAGTTGCACAGAGATTTTTGACCTACCTTATAGATTAATTAACTGTTTATTTCTCATATCTTTCTACCTATATAAATATGTATATAATTATTCGTGTCCTGGTTCTGTTGCTCAATAGAACCCTGTCCATAGCTTTTCTTTGTAGACCTTTCCTGTTTCCTTTTACCTTCCTCCTGTCCCATGATCACACTTGCCCATTTTTGTGCCTCTCAGTGCTTCCTCTCAGCTAGATTGCTGTTGCTGCATCACTCCCAGGATCTGAACATCCTTCTCATTGTTGATTTTAATTGCTAGTAAAACTATTCAGAAAAAAGAGAAAGGGTGGTAATACCAGAGTATAAAAGCATGTCATATATACTTGCCTATAAGCCGAGGTTTTTAACACATTTTTATGCAGTTTTGTGGTAAAATTAGGTGCCTCCAGGGATTACATAGGCTATAAGAAATAGGGAAGCAATAAACATATGAGAAAATGCTCCCGCTCATTAGCCATCAGAGAAATGCAGATCAAAACAACAATGAGATATCATCTAACACCCTTGAGGCTAGCCCAGATCAGAAAATCAGAGTGCAACAAATGTTGGAGGAGATGTGGCGAAATAGGGACACTTCTACATTGTTGGTGGTCGTGTAGATATGTACAGCCATTATGGAAAGCAGTCTGGCGATACTTAATGGAAATAGAAGTTGAGCTACCCTATGATCCAGCTATCCCACTATTGGGTATATACCCAGAAGAGGCAAGAAATAAACCACAGCCAGTGGTATGCACGCCAATGTTTATTGCAGCACAATTCACCATCACAAAGAGTTGGAAGCAAACTAAATTTCCATCAGTAGATGAATGGATCAACAAACTCTGGCACACACACACACAATGGAATACTATGCCTCACTCAAAAGCTCAGACAAGCACATGAAACACCTCTTTGCATGGGAAGAACTGGAGGAAATTATGCTAAGCGAAGTTAGTCAATCACAAAAGGATAAGTACGGCATGAGCCCCCTGAGGTAAGCAGAAACAGTATGGTGAGTATAAAAGAGAAGACTCCTATATGCCATATTAGCTGGCCCAAGAGATAGGGTAAGGGGAGCAGGGAGGACCAAACCCAAGGAGGTACATGTTGGATGCAACACAGTAATGGGGGAAGGATGGGGGGGATGGAGGGGAGTGAAAAGGGAGTTTAAAAGTGATAGGATAACTGAGGGAATGGGGCACTAATCCACCCAGGGAGGGAGTACTGGTCTTGTCTCCACAGAAACCGGAGTGAGTGAGCAGTTCCTATCATGAAACACCCAACCATGAGGACAATGTGGACACAAGGAAGGATGCAAGAAAAGACAGCTATAGAGCCGGACGCAACCAGAGTCAGATGGATTCCATCCCTAGTAGTGGGTGTGGCAGAGAACAGGGTGAGGGAGGGGCCAGCATCCCACGCCCACAGGGACAAAGACAAGAAGGGAAGAAGAGGAAGAGAGCTGGTCTACGCTCCACGCCGACACATGATGCTCAGAGGAATACATCCCTCTGGAGATCCATTGCACCACAGAAAGGACTGGGCAAACGATTCCTGGGGGCACGAGAGAGGGGAGGAGAAGGGGGTGGGGACAAACACATGGACGGGTTGGGGGAGCAACAAGTGATTGGGAATTGATGGAAAGGAGGGTCTGGGAGGCCTGGTCGGGATTAAGCAAGGACAATGAATCTGTGAGAAAACAATGAAATGCCAATGAAGGTGGAACATGATAGTGGGACAGGAGGGAGATGGAAGGAAATAGAGGAAAGAGCTAGAAGACAAAGGGCACTTAAAGAGGTCTAAACATAGGTATATCCATACATAGATACAACTATCTATTATAAGGTGGGAATAAATTTAAGAACATATTTATAGGTCAAATATTAGGGCAGCAGGTGGACTTTGGGCCCTCACCCTCGTGCTCCCTCAATGCAAGAACACTTTGTTCTATGAAT